>JAKUCV010006604.1:0-74701 GCA_028386065.3 Turnera subulata | reverse complement strand
GTTTTTGGCCTCAGAATCTACCCCTTCTGAGGTTCGACATTTGGGTTTCACACCCTGATCTGATCAGATGCGCTACCGAGACTTGACTCACAGTAGAGGGCCCATAATAATAAAAATAATAATAATGATAACAATAAGATAACGCATTGAGCTCAAACAATACGAGCTATAATACAATAAAACATTTATGTGATGGTGTGTGATTCTGATTTGCTTGTATGCTGTACTTGTGCTCGTGAGCTACTCACCCTACGAGCATGACTTCACTTTCATGTATATTTAGACTTTTAATGTTTCACTGAGTAGGCGACTCACATAATCGCCACCGTTGTTTTTCAGACTTTAGTTAGCGTGCAGACTCACTTATACCTTCGACTCGGAGATCAGACGCAGTCACTTCAGCAGGTAGTTGTGCATTATCTCTTGGTGGGATCCATAGGGCTATATGCATGATATTTTCTATCTTGAGTATTATTATTACTTCCATCTTCCGCTGCATGTGAAATAACTCGAGATGTCATAAATATTTTATCTTTATGTCGGCAGTTAGCCGGAGTTGATTTGTGATATTATGTCGGCGTGATGCCGTGATGGCTTATTATTTGTTAAGCCGGTTGATCTCGTTTATTTTAATGACATCTCGTTGTTAATACATTTTCATAGAAAATGTTTGTATGCCGAAGCATCGTTTTTTTTGTACCCCGGGTTTCAAGAGTATTTTGGTAACTCTTTTTCATTTAATTATTTTATTTTTATTTAATTGGGGTACGGGCTTCCACAGTTGGTAGCGGAGCGGGCTTCAGATCTTTGGTTTTAAAAGAAATGTGACATTAAATTACAAGTAATTTTGGTGTTAAAACCGATTTGCTATTTTGAAATTTAAAAAGTATTTTGACATATTTTACATTCATATAGGCATCATTATGGATCCACCGCAAGACCGGCACAATGCTGATGGGCTGGATGAACTTCCTAGTCATGTTTCCGACTCTGTGTCGGTAATGCCAGTCCCTGATGGTCAGGGAAATGTTGGTGCAGCTGGAGCACAGAATGCAGTGCCATTAGTACCTCCTGGTATGGATGCGGCGATGCAACAACAGTTTCAGGCTTTCCTACAGTGGCAGCAGTTTCAACAGTTTCATCAGCAACAACAAGGCGCCCAAGCCGTTCCGGTCGCACCTGCCGTAGCACCCGTTGTTGGCGGTATGGAGAGTGGTTACAAGCACATGGATAAGACAGCGGTTGAGATGTTCTCGGGGGAGAAAATCACCGCAAGGGTAGCTGATGATTGGTTCCGCCAAGTGGAGAATGTCCTAGAGAAATTCACGTATACACCAGAGCACTGGGCTCGATTTGCGGCACACAAGTTCATGGGTTACGCATTGAGCTGGTGGCAAGGACTTGTTATGGACCTACCTAGACCAGTGGTGATGCCATGGGCAGACTTCAAGGACAGATTCTACAAGGAGTTCATTACCGTTGGATTTTTGGAAGACCAGAAGAAGCAGTTTCTTGAGGTGAGACAGGGACCCGAAGAGTCAGTTTCTGCATTCAGAATCCGATCCAGTATTCTTCTTTCTTACGCCAGGGAGTTTGTGCCCGATGAGGTGACACAGTGTAGGCGATTTGTTGACGCTCTACGCCACGAGTTGGCGATCGTAGTGGCTGGTGGGAGACACCGGACTTGGGAGGCTGTTTGTGAGGCTGCTTTTGATGCTGATAGGATTCAGTTGATCGGGCAGGAAGCCCGGCCAGCCGAGCAGGAGAGACAGCCAACAATGCCGGGACAGAAGAAGCAACATTATGGTTCGGGTAATGCAAGTTACATGAGTCGACAGAGTTCTTTCTACCAAGGTTCGAAGAAGTCCCGAGGACAGAAGTATCAGGGTGGACCAGGCAAGTCTTCGGGAGGAAAGCCTTACCAGTCTGGATCTCAGAAGCGGGGCCCTTGGACTAGACCTCCTATTATATGTTGGTATTGGCGGAAAGCAGGGACACCCCCAGTCAGAGTGTTACACGAGGATTCGTGATAGTGGAGGTAGTGGGTCCCAGTATACCGTACAGAACTCCGTGGCTAATGGTACAGGTTCTTCTGGTCCAAACAAGAGTGTTGGACACCAGGGAGGTAGTCGAGAGAGTGCTGGAGCTCCGAGCCGTGGAGGTGCTGTTCGACCTGTGGCGACTCCAAGGGTGTACTCTATCACTCGAGAGGAAGCTGCTGACGCTCCAAAAGAATGAGATGTCTCGAGTGGATTCACTTTACTTTTTTTTGTTGGTTTTCTTCTATTATTATCGTTATTATGTAAGACTTCAAAGACGAATTTTAATAAGAATGAAATGTTGTCAACGTTTGTCTTGGAACATTCACATAAGTGGAAATTTATACCGTAATTAAGCAGAAATATAAATATTATTAAAAATAACAATAATACTACAAAGGGGAAACATTACATTGATCTTGATATTTGATATTTCATAAAAAGAGAAATATTACAACGAAGTTGATATTTTATTAAAAGGGAAAATACATCTAACAGTTCGGAACGACATTGACACGGAAGCTGTTGGGATCGCTGTTGATGTTGACCGTGACTCTGTCGCTCCACGAGAGCCACATGCCGCCTCTGTCGCGCTGGCCAGGAATCTCGAACCGGTTAGCTTGAGGGAAGCGGAGAGGGATGAGACCGTGATCGTCCCGAGGTTGCCATTGCGTCTCCGTCAGAAGAACCATATTCGGTTTGTACTGGTTCTTCAAGTCCCTCAGCGTACGTGTGAACTCTTGAGCGTGCCTCGCAACTCCTCTACAATTCCACACCAGCAGCCGTACCTTTGGCCAAGTTGGAGGTAAGCGCGTCATTCTGGGTATGCTCTGAGCCGTCATCGCAAGCTGGTAGTAGGCACCTTGTTCCACCGTCTGGCAAGTGGACTCCAGGTTGAACTCCTGAAGCCTGTCGGAGATGAAGAACATCACGGAATTTGCCGATCCGTAGTAGGATGTCCTCAACGTTCCGTGATCCTCCAGGAAGAACACCTCTTCCATTGGGGTTACAAAGAACCGCGATGAGTAGAGCTCGTTGACGAAGACCAGTCGGGGCATCCTGCCGAGCTCGTTTGGTAGTTCTTCGGCACGTTCATTGACCATACTGTAGGCCAGTCGGTTTCTTCTGCCAAGGTTGGCACCTTCGACGAAGAAAACTGATGATGGGGCAGGCATTGTGTGGGCGAGTAGGTGCTTAGTTTTTCCTGAGTTTGAGGTTTCTTGGTCTGGGCGTGAGGTTGCTTTAAAATGCTTTGGATGACTTACTCCTCACCCTACCGTTTTTTATAACCTTAGGAGGAGCGTGTTTATTACGTTTGAATTTTAAGTGTCTGCGTTTTGAAATTTTACCGTTGCCTCATTTATTGCTTCGACACGCTATGTGTTTGTTGTTCGGGCAATAAATGCCAGAGGTTATCATTCCTTCTCTACCTTACAGTTTTCAATTTCCCGGGCTACCTCAAATTGGTCACCTTAAGACTTGTCCCTACATCTTTGTCACATGCACTCGTGACCGTCGTAGACCGTGTGGACCACACCTCGGGTAGAGTGCGGGTGCGACAAGCTTACAGCTGTTCGGACAGCGTGGAGAGATGCGAGACGAGACAGACGTTTTTGGCTCATACGGACAATTGTGGACAAGTGGGAACGGGTCTTTCGAGGGACACAGGACGCTCCCGTGATTATCGCCTTGCCAGTTAACGGATATCTTTTTCACGAGGCTAACAGACGTCACCGTTAATTGTGTACGATACATTTTGGGGTTCGAGGATGTTCAAGATCGATCCAGGGCGCCGAACATGGAAACATGTTTTATGCTAATCTTTTAATGTTTTGACTCTATTAAACGAGTCTTGCTTTATTTATAATTTCTTTAAGATTAATTTCATACCTTTATTGCTGATTCTTAATCTGGTTAACACGAGATTTCGCAACAGTAAGGATTCGATTTAAGAAGAAAGCTTATTTTATTGATTTAGAAACTTTTACAACAAAAGGAAAAGCACTCTACGGAGTTACATGATGTTTCAGATCGGTTACAAGTTTTTGTATATTCGCAACCTGAGAAGAGAGTCCCATACAGGCCAGTTCAATTTGCATCACTGCAGTGTGGACCTTCTTCAGTGAAGTGTCCAGTTGCTTCATTATCTGCAGTGGTGTGCTGGACTCAGCGGCTGCCTTGCCTTTCCTATCTTTTGCATCATTGTTACCAGAAGGTCCTTCCTTGCTTACACGCTTCTTTCGCCGTCATGGGGGAATCACCATATGCTCCTTTAGACCGATGATCTTGGTCTTGAACCGCTTCTTAGGAGGTTCCTCATCGGAGCTTGTCGGGAAAGCTCTACCCCCGATGTAACTGTTATCCTCTGAGTCAGAGGTAGTACGGGATCTTAGTGGTGAGTCCATAGTTGTGAGTGAGTTCTGAACTCAGAGGTACGGTTTTTATAGACAGGAGAAACACCGCTTAAGGGTATAAGCGACATCTTGCAATGAGTTCGGACATCTGGTGGAGAATACCAGAAACTTATCGTGGTAGGACCTACGGACTTGATGGTTGAATTTCGAGGACGAAATTCTTTTAAGGTGGGTAGAACTGTAACGCCCCAGTTTTTCGTTTTCTTGGATTTATAAAAAAATTTTCGGATTTCGGTAATAGAAATAAAAAAAATTTATTCATTTTCCCTTGGGATTTATTAATTTTAAGCGGTAATATGTCATTTTTGAGCTCCGTCGGACCCAAACCGCGTTTCGAGGTGACATTACAAGTCTTTTTATATATGTTTTGTGAATGCGTGTTGGTGTGGTTTGTTTGTTTACTTGCCTTGTTTGCTACATGCGATGGTTGGAATTGTATACCTGCTTGTTCTCACATGCCTAATTTCTATATGAAAAACTACTTTGGTAATAATGTATGGTTAAGGGCCGCAGGCCCGGATTAAACAGGGACACTTACCATTCACACTTCCCTGAAAGACATAAGGTACTTTAACAGAAATGTAAAGTGTAATTAAGGATAAAAAACTAAATTCTACTGTGGCGTCGGTTGGTAGCCCCGAGGGAGGGTGGGTACCCTCGGGTCACATTATGCTGTTTAGCATGCCCAGGGGATGTAGGTGCACCCCTGGAAGACTTGCACCGGTTAGGTGTGTCTGAGTGCACCCTCAGGTAGCTAGCGGCCACTCGAGATTTATCAGTGGTTTTTGGCCTCAGAATCTACCCCTTCTGAGGTTCGACATTTGGGTTTCACACCCTGATCTGATCAGATGCGCTACCGAGACTTGACTCACAGTAGAGGGCCCATAATAATAAAAATAATAATAATGATAACAATAAGATAACGCATTGAGCTCAAACAATACGAGCTATAATACAATAAAACATTTATGTGATGGTGTGTGATTCTGATTTGCTTGTATGCTGTACTTGTGCTCGTGAGCTACTCACCCTACGAGCATGACTTCACTTTCATGTATATTTAGACTTTTAATGTTCACTGAGTAGGCGACTCACATAATCGCCACCGTTGTTTTTCAGACTTTAGTTAGCGTGCAGACTCACTTATACCTTCGACTCGGAGATCAGACGCAGTCACTTCAGCAGGTAGTTGTGCATTATCTCTTGGTGGGATCCATAGGGCTATATGCATGATATTTTCTATCTTGAGTATTATTATTACTTCCATCTTCCGCTGCATGTGAAATAACTCGAGATGTCATAAATATTTTATCTTTATGCCGACAGTTAGCCGGAGTTGATTTGTGATATTATGTCGGCGTGATGCCGTGATGGCTTATTATTTGTTAAGCCGGTTGATCTCGTTTATTTTAATGACATCTCGTTGTTAATACATTTTCATGGAAAATGTTTGTATGCCGAAGCATCGTTTTTTTTGTACCCCGGGTTTCAAGAGTATTTTGGTAACTCTTTTTCATTTAATTATTTTATTTTTATTTAATTGGGGTACGGGCTTCCACAAACAAACACAATAATCGAGTAATATAGGCACATATAGAAGGAAATCCATCCTCACCTTGGCCGATTACTCAACTCCGGAAATAATGATCGGTCCAAAGCCGGCTCCTCGGGAAACTGCCCGATATCCGAACCTATACCACAAAACCATATACTCACATAAATGCACATAATCGGTATGCTATGATACCAATACTGCGAAATAATCCCATCCCGGTTCTTATCTTTAATTATCGTCTTTTACTGAAAATATTATACCGTACGTATATCCGAATATAATTCCGGTACCATACTTTAATTAAAACTCTTTTCAAAATAATTTCATAAATAACTATAATTTTCCAAAATTATAGTCACCATAATTTTTCCAGAAAAATAATAACCTATTTATAATTTTCAGAAAATATTTATAGTATTTATATTTTTCTAAATATACATAATAATATTTTCCAACATAAAATATAATTACTTTTAATTTCCAAAGTACCTATATATATATATTCCACAACCATAATTTTCTAGAGAAAATAATATATATATATATAATTCTCAGAAATTATTACATGGTATAAATATATTTTTCCAAATAATATTAGTTTTTCCCAAAACATAACTTAGTTATTTATCAATGCATATATATTTATATTTTTCGTAAAATACCAAAATTAAACTAACTATAATTTTCTCAAAGTACATATATTTTTTTCCAAAATTAAATACCAGCAAATAAATAAATAATTATATATATATATTGTTTTTTTTAAATTAAAACAGAAACTGGTCGCAACCCGGATCCAGATCCAGGCGCGACCCAGACACAACCCGACCAGCACACGGGTCCTCACCTAGCAGCGGCGGTCGGCGGCGCGACGCAGCGCGGGGAAGGTGTCGCGAGGCGCTGCGCGAGGCATCGACTCCACAGGCGGTGGAAAGGCGGCGCTGTGTCGTCGGCGAGAGGCGGCAGCTGCGAGGGAGCTGGATCCGCGGGTCATCGGCGCGTCACGGCGGCTCCGGCGATGGAAGACGACGGGGGCGACGGGGTTCAGGTCGCGACGAGACGGCGAGCATGGTGGTGGCGGCGATGGCACGAGACGCGGCCCAGAGCTTCATCTCGTGAACAGTGGCAGGGGGTGTCTCCGGGGTGACAACTGTTCATTCCCATTTTTTTTCTTTTTCTTCCCTTTTTTCTATTTTCTTCTTTTTTTCTTCTTCTCTTTTTTTTTCTTTTCCTATTTTCCGAATTTCTTTTTTTTTTCTTTCTTCCTCTTCTTTTTTTTCCCACTCCCTCTCTGTTTCTTTTTTTTCTTTTTTTTTATTTCTTTTCTTTTTTCCTTTTTCTTTTCCTTTTCTCTCTTTTCTTTTCTTTTTTCCTCTTTTCTTTTTTTTCTCTCCTTTTCTTTTTTTTTTCCTCTCCTCTCTTCCTCTCCTTCTGCTTTCTTCTTCCTTTTATAAACGTAAAAATTACTGTGCAACACTGTACGACTTGTGACTCTGTAATAATGCAGCTTGTCTGCATTACAGAGCGAGTCCGGTCCGGACCAGAAAATAACTGATACCCCCTTAGTTATTTTCCGGTGTGATTTTTCTGAGAATTTCGGGACTCGAAAAATACCGACTTAGGCCCGAAAAATCCACAGAAAAAATCACGAGCGCGGGAAAACTCTCGGTTTCGAAAAACGACGCTCGATTTACCTTGAATTAATTACCCAAGATTAATTCAACAGTAAATCACGGTAAAAAGACTTTTACAGTCCCGATAAAAATAAAAAATTTTACCCGGACTGTTACATTTTGCATGCACAAAGATTCAAATCCGAAACCTCGTATAAAAAGAACCAAAATCCTACTTGGACCAACCCCTCATCGATACCAACCTTAATTTTTTTCATTCACAATATTTGAATTGGAAATCTCGGTAAAAGGAAAGTATTTAGACGTAACCTAGTAAGAAAAAGGAAAAGCTTAACAAACGGTAGAGTACGTTCTAATGAATTTCAAGAATCACGGAGATAAAATACCTTTTTTGTTCAAAACGTTTGACAAAACATTTGGTGTTTGAAATTTTATGTAATTTCTATATTGGGCTTTATTTCTATCCACAATGTTCCAATTTCTACATTATAATAACCATCCGAAGATTTCGACCAAAAAAAAAAAAATAACCATCCGAAGAAATATCCACACATTTCAAAATTTCAAGGATGGCATAACATGTAAGAGCAACAAATTTAAAATTGTACAGTTGTGATATTGAAAATTTCGACAAAAAGACACGAAATTTACACTATGATTAATTTTCATTGACATTTTTGTATATCATGACTCATTTTCATGGTTTTGTTTCGAATTGCTGGTCAGTCACTTTTTTTTGGCCGGTGCTGGTCAGTCGCACTTAAAATTCAAGATAAAGTCATTAAACATGGATTAGTTTCGAATCACAAGTAGTGGATAAAGATTAAAAGAAACATGGAGGGCCTATCCTTATTGTCGGCTACTACTAATATTTAGAGATCTAGATTTATCCACACTACTAAACAACCTGCGAGTCAAACACTTCCATGCGTACGCCACGCAACTGAACAATAATGAAAAATTGTCCATTTCGAAATACAAATCGAATTAGGATAGACTAGATTAAAAAAATTCCTTACTTAGAGAGAATTCAATGTTTTAACGTAAAGCATCAACCTGTCCTTTTCCAAAGTTCGAAGACAAAACAGAAAAACTTCAGTAGTTGAGTTCAGTCAAAAAAAAAAAAAAAAAGAACATGAGCGACCATCAGCAGCAGAAACCAGAACTCTTTGAACTCAACAATGGAACCATACGTGTTCTTGTCACCAACTATGGAGCCACCATCACTTCACTTTTTGTCCCCGACAAACAAGGTCTGCTGCCATTCTTCTTCTATCTTTCAATATCTTTTATGCGTTTTTCTTTTTTTTATGCTTCTGTGTATTGGAGGAGATTACATGGATTAATCATGGGGTATGCTGATTTTTTCTATAGGGAAACAGGCTGATGTCGTCCTTGGCTTCGACTCTGTTGAAACATATATGGTTAGTTTTATGAACCCTTTTGGTTTTACCGGCTAATTATCCTCTTTGTTTTATCATTTCAAGATTTTCTTCCATTTTTATCTGATCAAAATTCGCTGAAAGGTGAAGTTAGAATCATTAGCCGTGGTATAGGATACTCATACAAGGGTTCTGTTCAATGGTTGTGTTTCTGTTTTGAGCAGAAAGGTAATGCACCTTATTTTGGTTGCATTGTGGGTCGGGTTGCCAACAGAATCAAAGAGGGGAAATTCACAATTAATGGTGTGGATTACAGTTTGGCAATAAACAATGGCCCGAACAGTCTTCATGGTATGCCAGAAATTAAACTTTTTGAGGTTTTCAGAATCTTTCATTCAAGATAGGTCATTTCAATTATCAATGAGTCTAATGATGTTCTCTTTTGATTAGGATATTTTATTGAATGCAATTCGGGAATTCTTTGTATTGCTGCAATTAGTTATCGAATAATGCGATCTTGGTTTTCAACTGGTTGGTGGAAGGAAAGCATGTACTTATCTCATTCAATCTTGTTATACTGTTCAGGTGGAAATAAGGGTTTTGACAAAGTAGTGTGGGATGTTGTTGAGCGCAAGGATGGGGATCAACCATCCATTACCTTCAAGTATGAAAGTCATGACGGGGAGGAAGGTTAGATCTTTCTGTGTTGTCAGGTTCTTTTTGCGTGAATTGCTCATTGCACATGTATTGATGTGTCAACCATGTGTGAAACCAGGATACCCGGGCGAGGTTAGTGTAACTGCAACTTACAAACTTACTTCCAGCAGTACAATGAGGCTGGATATGGAAGCTGTACCCAAGAATAAGCCCACTCCGATCAATTTGGCACAGCACACCTACTGGAACTTAGCTGGTCACAACTCTGGCGTTGTTCTTGAGCATTTGGCTCAGATTTGGGGCTCTAAAATTACCCCTGTGGATGAGCATTCAATCCCAACGGGTGGATTCTTGCCGGTTAAGGGCACGGCTTTTGACTTCACAGCAGAGAAGAAAGTTGGGAGCTCAATAAAAGAAGTTCCAGGCTTGGGATATGACCACAACTATGTGCTTGACTGTGGAGAAGAGAAGGAAGGATTAAAGCATGCAGCCAAACTGAAGGACCCTTCTAGCTCAAGGGTGTTGAATTTGTGGACAGATGCTCCTGGGATGCAGTTCTACACAGCGAATTATGTGAACGGTGTTGCTGGAAAAGGTGGAGCTGCTTACGAAAAGCATTCAGGGTTATGTTTTGAGACACAGGGATTTCCAAATTCCATAAACCAGCCAAATTTTCCTACTATCCTTGTCCAACCTGGAGAGAAATACAAGCACACAATGTTGTTCGAATTTTCCGTGGAGTGAATTTTCTATCCTATCCTGCACAAAGGATCGTACAGGTAACCCCAGGCTCTTTAGCGAGTTCAGTGTTTCATGTTCTCAGAGCTGGGGGATTGATTTTCCATTAGATTAGTTAACATTGGATGATTTGTCAGATTATGAGCAATAATTTATTGGTGAAGTCTTATGATTTACAAACGTTTTGAGAGCATTTCAACTTCTGTATCCGCATCTCTGGTCTCGGGAAGTCCAAACTTGCACCAACCTTTTGTCTTCCAGTCCTGATTTTTAATTGTGAAAACTTTGTAGACTTATTATCTTAAATAACAAAGAATATTCTGGATACATCTAATCAATGTTTTTTTCCCGTATTTTACCGTCATGCAATGGATGGTAATGCCTGCCACAGCCACAGGAATCCTTCTGAGGCAAACTCTTTAATATAAGACCTGCTTTTTAATGCAGAACTATGATGTGTTTGCACAAACATACGCTTGCTTTTGTCCATCTCAGGAAACATTGTAATTCTCAATTTCTTTTTGAACTGAAGCGTTAAACGTTCATAATATACTTTGTTTTTTTGCCAATTGTAATTTATCCCCTAACCACAAAGAAGAAAGACATTTTGGGGAGCGCAAATTACTCTATTTGCATGATTTTGGCTCAATGAATGATATTCATGTGCTTGTAAGGTTTTTGTTCAGAGGAATATGGAAGTGCAAATATATAATTCAGTTTGGTGGATGGTTAAGCTGACTGCAGCGTTGCATATTGTTTCAGCATTTCTGTATCCACCAACTATTTGCTTTGATTTGAAGCAATTTTCCCTCACTTCGAGTTAGAATCGAATGTTGGGTGAAGAAAATGAATCAGGAGTTTGGGACAGCGTTTGTACATTTTCGTAATTCATATCTTTGAATGTAAAATTATTTGATGTGCTAGCAATTTCTGCTATTAGCATGAAAAGCTACTTGACCTACAACTTGGCTGACAAAAGGAACTGCAAAGCTGCAAAACATATTGATGACAATGACTGTGCTTCGACCCAAATGTTTTAGGATGCATGGCTGGGAAAAGGAATTTTTTTAACTCTCCTTCCCCTCCTAAATGCATCTCCCTGTGAAAGACAAGGAAACAGATCACAGTAGTAAAACGGAACTTAATCTAGTCTATTGAACAGTTCCCTTGATGTACACCCCTACACACTCAAACCAGACAGACTTGTGCATCCTCCATCTTTTTCCTTTTCCAGGAAAAAGGCTGCAATGAGGAGATGCTGCAAAATTTTGGGCTTTTACACCATTCGTGTAGTATCCCCGAAGTAGACCAGTATAGACTTTGGTGCAGACTTCAATTTTTATGTGTGAATATCATTCACCCATTCAGACAAACCAGACCTGGAATCCCCCATCCCATTGAGAGATTTCAAGGGTCTTTGCAGAAAACTAAAGTTCCTCAAGTGTTTCTGTCCTGCCTTTGTTATGAAATTTTCCTTCTGAGAAACCAATCTGCGTGATAATCAAGTGAAGTGGATTACTATTACTTGAAACCTGTTGCATTCTGTTGTTGAAATTTTGACTATTTTCTGAACAACAAACAGGAAAGGAACACCTTACCGGTTATCTCCTCTTTCAAAGCTGTTAAGTGTAGCTTCAGTCTTCGACAGGATGATCATTCAAGTTCCTCATGCTGAGTTCCACTGCCTTGAGATCACGCAGGTGTTGTAATATCTCTTGGAGGAGATCCATTCCTTTGTCTCCTTTCTGTATTGAACTCATACAATGCTTTAGGAACTCCCTGTCTGCTTCAAGAGCTTGTAGTCTCTCATAGACATGATCTACCTCCTCTTCGATAGCGAGTTTCTTGCTGTCTAGTTCAAAGTTACATGCTGAAGAGGTTTCCATCTCAACAATTTCAGATTCCTCATTTCCTCCAAACACCAATCCTTCTTCAGTTTCATTTTCAGCAGCATCCAGTAGTGGAAGGAGACTCTTTGCCATGGAAGCCATTGTTTTTCTGTCAGGATTAAGTTTATCCTTTGATAAACTCTCCGAAATCCCATTTTCTTCTGGAGTGTACAATTTATAGCTTTCATCAAATCTTTCAACACTATACTTAGATGAATGGCCTGCGGAGCTCATATCGTCATTGAGCTCATTGGCACCTAGAGTGATTAGCTTCTCCTCCAGTACTTTAAGCTGATCTAGAATGGACAGCCTCTCTTCCTCAAATTCAGCCAGGGAGTCATCAAGCGCACTCATCTGCTTCACACAATCCAGTGCAATTTCCTGCAAATTTGTCACATCATCTGCAGGAGTGCCATCTTTGTTACTCTCTTCATTTTCATTTACACTTCCATCTTCAAACTCTGCTTCACGATTCAGATCAATAGATAAACCTTCAATATCGTCTGCCATGCTGCAAGTAGCAGAAGAGTTTCTACTTCTGGTGCTTCCATCTTTTAGCCTCTTGACCATTCGTACTCTCTCTTTGGCCTCATAGTCCAAAACCTTCTTGCGATATATTTCCAGCTCTTTCTCAAGCTCTTGCTTCTCCTTTTCTCTCTTGACCATGAGCTCATTCAGAAGTTGTAGAGCTTCCTGGTCATATTCTGATTGTTCTTCCATCATCCTTTGGTATTGCAATGCTTCCATCTGCATCGCTGCCTTCTCTTCCTGGAGCCTGGTTATCATGGCCATAGTCTGGTTAGCAGCTATTGCAGAGGCACTCCTCTCTTCCTCTAGCTCTGCGTATAAAGCACTAAGAGCTTTCCGTTCTGCTTTCACTGCTGTTTTCAACCGCTCAATGGTTGAAACTGGATCACTGGAATCCATCTCACTCACTACACTTCCGTCTAATGAATCCTCGGTACCCGATTCTCTTTTCTCAAACATTAGAAATTTCTTATGCAAGAAGTGTATACTGTCAGTAGAAGTTGGAGTCTCGGGGAACTTTTCCTCTTCTACCTCATTATTCTCCAAACGAACAGAAGAATGATGATTTACTCCTCCTGGATTCTTCTCGGCTGAGACCATCTTTGCTTCCTGGGAAGTTTTTTTGCTGCAATCTGGACCTGATAAATTAAGCTTACGCATTACATTTACAAATTTTCTGGATAATAAAAGGCTAAGTGTCTGTTTGTTTAGCTTACCACTTTCATTTGCCACCATGTATGATTCAGAGCCATTGAGAAATTCTTCTCCATTGCCACATTTATGAGAGTGATCTTCTTGTGGACATGCATATAGATCTGATTCTTTAGATTCAAGTTGACTGATTGTATTATCAGGCATTTCTGGGAAATGCTTAGATTCGGTTTGTTCAACCAACAAGTTTAAACCCTTTTTTTCTTCTTCCTGACCTGCTTTACCATTTAAAGTATTAGAGGCTGACATTTATATAGTTATTTCAAAGTTGGAAGGAGAAGAGTAGAGAGAGATAAAGAAACTAATCAGTAATTAATCCAAACCTGGAAGGTCACTGGGTCTATCCGTTTCTGCTGCTTCAACATGCTTGTCACTTATAGATAATGCTGGATCTTCTTGTGAAGCTATAACTTGTTTGCTTGTGTTGACAGCAGCTTCTTGTATCTTCTTCTCAGTATTTAAAGCAGAAATTTTGAAACCTTCGTCACTATCCATATCTGTGTTTTGCATTTCTGCACGAAACATGTTCTCTTTGTCGGCATCGAGGAAAAATGCTTCCTCCTTCTGCACTCCTGCTTTTGTTTCAATCTGTGACAAAGAATCAACGTCATTGATATGTTGAACTTGCCTCATGTCACCTGCACTTAAGTTGCATGATCCGTGGTTTGCTGTGGTTGATGAATCAATCAATTCAACAGGGATCAAGCGTCTAGATTCACTATCATGACTTGTCTCAAAATCAAAGCTTATGAACTCAAGAGAATCATCTCCTACAAGGCAATTCGGGTTGACAGCCTCACCAAAGAGTTGCTGTCCAGATTTCATCCTCGCGGGCTCTGCAATGTCAAGACTACCAGCTTTGTGATCTTCATTTCCTTCCGTCTCGTCACATTCCGAATTTGACTCAGACCTTGAACACTCTTCGTCTGCTGCATCTTTGAGGCCAAAGCTTCCAACATCAGACAGAATCTGATGTTCATCTGCAGCAACTCCATCACTTAACTGTTCTTCTTCATTGCTTCTGCACAAATCATTGGCGTCTTCTGTGTACTGCAGGAAGCCATCAGTTTTGCTCGACTCCTTGCTTTCTTTTCCATCGCTCTCTTCATCCATCATCTCTATGACCAAACCTCCTTTCTCGGTATACTTCAAAGAACCCCAAGAAGGCTTGAACATCAAGTAAGGAGGGCAGAGATCTCTGCTCAGGTTCTCATCGCAGCAAGAACACCTCTGCATCATTTCTTCATCCTCAAGATTTCCCTTGCTCACCCAAGAAATGAAAGCAATCCTTCTGGTTATTCCAACCGGGTCATCGCTGCCGCGATTCGGTCTGGAAGCCAAGCAGTCTAGGCACATATTCTGGGTCTCAGCCAGTCTGTGGTGACTTGTGCAGTAACTCAGCCTGGAAATCTCAGTGGCATGAGTTTCACACACAACATTCCTATAGGAGTGAGCATTGTTTCCAGGCTCCAACATATGATCCACGCGAGAACACCAGGGACATGGGGGTTTGAGGCCAAAGTAGTTGGCAAATTTGGTTATGAGGTAAGTGAACAAAGAGTTGAGGAGTAGGAGGATTATCAGAATCCATTCAAGAACTGCATAGACTAGAATTACAGTGAGTTTGTGAGTGTTCCTATGCAACATGGTAGCAAACTTGTTGCCAGCCATGGTTGCGTTGCGTTTTTCTGTTTTTGTCTTTCTCTCTTGGTATTTACACAGAGACAAAGAAAGAGAGAGAGAATGCAGAATGTTTCAGATGTTTTGACAAAGGAACAAATGCCTGAGCTGGTGTAAGAGAAGCAGGGATACGCATCTTAGAGTGTATCTCAAGTTCTTTACTTACGCAAACAATGTCCTACATATTATATTATTCCTTTGTTAAGTCTTACTTAGTTGTAAAAGTAACCATAATAATGTGTTTTGCTAATGACAGTAGCTAGTCTTAAGGCGGGGCTAACGCTTAAACAAATTTCATATTTGTGTTTTAGATATTATCTTTAGATTCTCTTACCCACATTGGGGCCATTCACATCCACCATGATTTGATTTGCATAGTCCAAACATGGATGCTAAATAACTAAAGATTAGTCCTTTATAAGTTGCTATATTTTCTACTGTCATTAACTTAATGAATCTACCAGGACTGGAATTATAATGAGAACTAAAAATGAAAATAAGTAGTTTGCTGCAACCAAAAACGGAACTGGCATGTTAGGCCCCACCTGGACTGATAATAGGGCACACCACGCGCAATAGGCGTGGGCCACCGGCACCACCTTCCAGGTAGGGTGTGAATAGTGGGCTTATGTTTCTATAATGAATTGGCCCCCTGCATTTCCACAATTAGACAGACGCTCTTCCTTTTCCCAGTATTTCATTTTTCTTTATCTTTATTAATATTCATAATTTTTTCATTAAAGAATTCCAAATGCATACTAAAAATGAAAATACAAAAGCATCATCTTTATTTTATGTCTTGGATCATTATTACTAAGCACAGAGAAGAATGAATTTGATATTTATTTTACCATTGTAGTGTTTCGCTTTCACCCTTTATTGATTATTTATCTTCCCTTATATGATGTTTTTCATTTTATCCAAATGTAAGTAAGGATCCCAAAGCAGGATGGGTACTTGGATCAGTGCAATTAGGATAAGTTAGGCTGCGTTTGGTACGTGGGACTTGCCAGTCCAAGTCCAGATGGACGTGGACTGGACTAATCTGGACTGGACTAGACAAGTCCAGACTGCGTTTGGTTGTGTGGACAGTACATTGTGGACTTAAGGCTAGTCCATAGAAAAGATGTTTGGTTGTACGTGGACTGGACTTGGACTAAATGACAAAAATGACTTGAATATCTCTATTTTTTATTAATAAAAAATATCAACATACAATAATAATTTTCATCACACCTAATACACTATATTTATTTATTATTTATTAATATTAATCAAAATGGTAATACACTATATTTGGTTCAATTTTAGGTTTAAATCTCAATTAATCAAAATTTCTTACTTAAATTTTCAATTAAACATCGAAAAATTTAATTACTACCAATTTTCTAATTCAATAATTCATACATTATACTCTTACCATGTCAAACTAAATATGCTTAATGCCAATTGGAGTATTAAAATTCGAATTTAATAAAATTTCTCATTTTTTCCAACTTCAGTGACCCAAAAATCCAATTTTCCCCAAGAATTTGAATTGTCCATACTAAATCAAGCTTCCAAACCATCAATTACCATAACCTAAACAATTCCCCTCAACCAATTTCGGGATTGAAACCCAAATTGGCAAAAATCCCCAATTTTCGCCCATTATGAACCCTAAATTTTTTACCCACTAAATCTTTCAAATTTAACTCGAATTCAACCTTCTTGAGCATCAATCAACCTTCTTGAGCATCAACCAACCTTCCAGGAACCAAATTCCTCAAACAATTGAAGCTAAAAAATATCCAAAAAAAGAAATCGATTTTCCAAAGTTTTACCATTTTCGGAAGTGAAAAAAAGAGGAGGGAGGGAAGAAAAGGAAGAGAGGAAAAAGATGGAGAAGAAAAGAAAGAAGGGAGAGAGTACGTGGAAGAGAAAGGAGGGAGAGAAATGAAAAGGAAGAGGGGAGAGGGAAGAAGAGGAAGAGAGAAAAAAATGGAGAAGAAAAAAAGAAAGAGAAGAGAACGGGAAGAGAGTGGAAAAAAAATGGAGAAGAAAAAAAGAAAGGAAGAAAAGAGAATGGGAAGAGAAAATGAGAGAGAGAAGATTGGATGGGTAGAAAGAGGGGTTTTATAATCCTTGGTTTTTTTGGAATACCATAAAAAGAGTAGGGCTAATTTTGTCATAAATCTTGAGTCCATCGAGCCTGGACTTCGAGGCCACACCTTTTCGAGGGGCCTTGAGTCCACGCCCGAGTACCATGAGCAGGGGACTAGAGTCCATGGAAGTCCACATGGACTCATCCAAAGTCCGCGAACCAAACGCGGACTCGAGTCCAAGTCCACGCGAGTCCACTTGGACTTGGTCCAAGTACCACGTAATAAACGCTACCTTAAGGACTGACTCTGATGTTGCAACCTAAAGGCAACAAGCATGCAAAAATCTGCTACATTTTCATTAAGCTGATGTTTGCAGAACCATCTGAACATCTTTCTGCTATAATGTCATCTACACATGTGATGTTTTGTTGAAACATCAAAATCAATTTTTTTTTTTAGTCTATCAGTACATCTTGTAGTAAAAATAAAATAAAAAACCAACCTTGGATTCTATTTTAAAATAAAAAGGAAAAGCGCAAGGAATGATGAAACATAGGTGTCATTCGGTGGCAGACATTATGGAAAGGCTAAGAAGAAAGAAAAAGTAATTTGAAAAGAGAAAGGTGGGAGTGGAACAAATCAGGGGGATTGTGTCATTGTGTTGTGACCAAAGAGCCTTTGTGAAAATAAAGCTGTTAGTGTGATGTTTATGGTGGGGATCATGGTCGCTCTCTGCTGCTTTTGCCTTTATGGTCTCAGTTTCTCTTTTGCTTTTTGAAAAGCTAATTCCGGGATTTGAGAAACATTAACAATGTTACTAGTGTGATCAAAGGAATCCTAATTAAATGTCATCATAACATACGCTATGTTAGTATTTTCATTGTGGTACTTAGTGGTTAGAGAACCGAATTCCAACTTCCAAGTGAATTGAGTGTAGAGGAATCAACAATAGCCAATAGCATTATCCTCCCAAATTGTCAAGGAATTAGGGTCCAGTAATGGCCCTTGTAGGACCCTAGTCACTCGATCTTCAATAGTATAATTGCAACCCACCATATTGAGGGCCCAAGATCAGACGGTACAATTTTGAATATGTGATGTTGATCAAGCGACAAGGGTCCAATGGCGGGACCTGAATACCTAACCTGAATCCATTTTGGAATTCGTATTTCGTAATAGTTAGAAGGAAAAGAAAAGCTTCAGGGTCCTAACTGGAGGTTTCTCGAAATAAGGGGCAAAAAGATAATAACGGAATGAATATCTGGAGAGCATAAGGTAAAGGAATATGCAGAGATCATATGAATTTTAGTAGTCCATTTAATTAGCTATGGATTGGCTTTACAGGTTATACCAGTCCAATTGTGTCTTGACAAATACAAATCTTGATAGTGTAGGAAGGCATAAGCAAGGTAAAACGATGTAGGCAGAAGATTTATGCAAGAGCATAACTTGGTTACAGTTTCCCCCTTTAAAGAACAGGTTAAAGATGAGACCCTTTTTTTTGCATGGCTCTGGCCTTGCTGCTTATGGTGACCACTGATCAAAGGGTTAAACCTATAGCTATCTTTCTTTTTCTAAATGCAGGTAGTACCTACTGGCTAAAGGTATATGTGTTTTGAATGCTTCTCACTCTGTATTATCCTCGTCTTGGCTATCTAACTCCACAGATTTTTGATTCATCATAAACCTCCAGCTATCCCCTTCTTCAATTTCCCACTGCTTCTTCAGTTCAGAGATAGTTTTTGATGCTGCAGCGGCAATGGCTGGGTTCCCATCTTCTGCCAGTCTCTGCAAGAAGAATGGTGACTTTCAAGCTGTTGCCAGAGAAAATGTATCCCAACCACAATACTCAGAAAGAAAAATTGAGCTACCTGTAATGCTCCCATGCCTGCATTTCCTAGAGTCCACATGGATGGAGCTGCCGCCAATGCATTAGCCAATGCTTGTCTGTGCCACACAGAGATTGAACAAAATATAAATAACCAAAAGGAAGAAAAGTACATAGAGATCAATATCATAATACCATGAAAGCCTGAAACACTTAATTCTTCAAAGAGTTCATGAATGTCTACTTTGTTAACGTGACACCCACATCAACCAGTGGGGCACACGACAAGAAAGAATGAGAGAGTCCAGGAGGAATGAAGCCCTCCAATTTTTATCTAGGGCCACAGAAAAGACCATTATCAAGTTCAATGCTTCTAGCATTCAAAGTATATACCAAGGAATTTATCTCTGTGACCTGAATCAAGCGACATCACTGACAGTGACCGGAAAACAGGAAGTCATAACACCAAATCGGATGAACAATATTGAGACCTTGCAGGAGGAAAGTAGTATAGAAGAATATTAAATTCCGAGCCAACACGACAAGATACCAGAAGCTCAAATTTTTCAAGAGGAATGATATTGGTTCCTCCTTCCTGGAGAATGTGCAAGTACATTTTAGATTCTCTTAATATCCAACTTTGAAAAGTGAGTATGAGGGAAAACCAGAAAGAATATAAACTATGCCAAGAAGGGAAGTTCTCTGTACTCTTGATTTACCCTGCTCACACTAGGCTGGAATTGAAAACAGAATGTACTGGGTCTTTAGCACATGCTACGATCAACAGAACAGAAAGTACCCCTGAAGTGTAAATTACCTTGTATTGACATCTGGAGAGCTTGAACATTCTGCCAGCAAAGACACACTGCTTTTACCATCCATAGCGTCGAGGTCAATAAGGGTTGTAATCAACAACTCAAGCTGCTCCAAAGAAGTAAAGAATCATTCTGTAAGCAAAAATTGAAAACCGTAATCAGAAATTCCCAAGGATACCAGAAAGAAGAATAAGGTTTCAAACCTCTTCGGGATCGGTATAATCAATTCCATCAGCTTCGGAGAGTGCAGATGCCATACTCCAGTAAGCTTCCTGGTCATTATCAAATGTAAATAATGACACAAGTTCTGTGAGTTCTCAACCAATTTAAGGAGAGCATTAAAAAGGCCATGAGATGGAACCTGAATAGCATTAATGCGATCTGTAGATACTTCTCCAGGGAAAAAATCAAGCGTCCTCCCATTTTTCTCCAGCATTACTTGTCCCAGCACGTTATTATCAGATAGTGAACCTTTTTCCCGGCGAAGGGGGCTGATAGCCAACAACAACCAGGAAATTAGTGATTCCAGCTCAAATAATTTCGCAGCAAGCCAGCCACAAAGGTGAGAACAGGAAAAAATGAAGAGAGAGGAGGAAAGGCAAAAGAAAACACAAAGCATTTCACCAGTAAAAGAACTCACAATTTGTACATCTTGCTCACCATCAAGTCATGGACATTTTTGACAAACTGAATAGACACAGAACCCATAAATCATAAACATTTCCGAGACGTTTAAAAATAATAAGATAACAATGAAAAATTATGTGTATACAATGGCTGGTGATATGACTAAAATAGAGAGCACTATCCAATGTCAGGCATGAAAAACTACAATGCAGGGTTGATACTGCAGACAATTCCATAAACCAATGGGAAAAAACATCAATATTATAAATCAACATAGAAATTTGCTTACCTCCAACGCCATTAAGGCATCTTCCATAGCACGTTGCTTGGCACGGAAGTCAGCAAGGCGCAAATCAGCCTGGAAATTTTTCAAAAGGTTCCAAAAAGGCGTAATGTATCAAGTTGTGAATCGTTTGCACATCAAGAATGGAGTTCTCTCTTGGTTTTGTACTTGTTCTTTCCATAACCAGACCTTTTTTCTTGAATAGTAACTAAATTAGGAAATAGACCAACAGAAAGGAAACAGTAGCTTTTCACCTCTAAGGCTCCATCACTCCAGTGCTTATCAGCAGCTAGTTTTAATTTAGACCCTGCCCTGTCTTTTAAGATCTGCAGCAAAATAAAATATTAGTTCCAGATATTACCTCAACCATATAACAAACACAAGGCCTAGACTCCAAGCAAGCTAAAATCTATTTTCTTTCTATACATACTGCAGCTATATTTTGAAGACGTTCAGCCTTTTTCTTCACACCGCGGTCAATTTTCTCTGTATCCTCCCTTGCCCGAGCTACCAGAGAGAAGATAAGAAAGCAAAAGAAGCAGCACACAAAATCAGACTTAAGTTTAGGCACCTTGCACAATGAAATACTTTCACCCCCTTTCTAATCACTCTATCATCACATCCTTCAGCTGCACCCTCAAGTATATAAATAATACAAACAAAAAGTCATCAAGATAATGCAAGAAAAGGACAGACTGCAATGTTCAGTTTGGAATTATTGATCATCCCATGTGTAACCAGATACATGACAGTTCAAATGCCTCGCTGTAACAGTCCGTGATACAGAAGATAAAGGTCCATAGAGCTTACCATCAAGTTTAAGAAACTCAGACCCAAGGATAGCAAAGTCTTTGCGTGCCCGAGCATCCAACCTCATAATCCCACTGAATAAATTTGGAAAATCATGAGAAGACCTCAAATTGGCATGAAATTGAACTTTTTAATGATATGAATGGTTCAAATGACATAACTGGATCCTATTTATAATGCTATGCTGATATATATTGCAGTAATTAAATAAAGACACATCGGACAATGACTTTTCTAAGTGATCAAATTATTGAAGAACAGTTTCAATAAACTTAAATTGCTAATGGTTGATTAATTTATGAAGAAACAATAAAAAATTTCTGCAAGTGAATTATGAAAGTTCATCAACTCAAGGAGGCATAATGCTGTTCACAAAAAGGCGGTAATTATGGTGAGTCACATTACCGTGAAAGTAATATAATGTCATTACGAGCCCTTTCATTCACATACTTAGCATCATTGTGTACAAATTTACAAGCTTCGGCCAATCCCTGACTCGAGTGAATGATTCTTCCAGGCACGAAGGGATGCTCATCGTCCTCTTGTTTGATTTGTGCACTGATAGTAATGTTAACTCAAGATATCAGTTGTGCTTAAAACGCAATAAGATGAATAAAACAATAAAACCAATGTCAGCCCACCAATAAACTAACGAAAGTGGTTCCGATATCCTGCATCCACTCCTTATATCACCTCTGTGGTATAGGCCTCTAGCTTAATTAGTTTCATATTTAGAACTCGATTCATTGTTATTCACCATAAATCATGCCCCCCAAAAAGTAGGCATGCTTTTGGAAATCAGAAGCATTTGATGCTACGGACTTGTTTCTATTAATGGAATCAAAATATTAAACGCCCTAATCAGCAGTAGGAAACGGTCTGCACATTAAATTTAGGGGCACTTGGCGCGTTTTGGACTGGAAACAATGAAACAAAATATCAAATTAGAAAATCTTACCTGGATACATCAGAGGAAGGTCTTATGCATTCCTTTTCTTCAGTTTTACGAGTTTTTGTTGATAGGCATACTGTGGAAGATCTCTGAGAGATAATGAGACTAAATGGTTGTCCATGAATGCTTGACAAGCCCTCACCAGAGAAGCGCGATTTCTCTGTCAAGAGCTGTGCACTTCTTCGCTGGTGAAATCTGATTCCTTGATTACAAGAACGTAGCTGGTTGTTGCGGATGGACTTGGCATAAGAGTAAATAGTTCTGTGCGATCTACAGGTGTTCCTCCTCTGAAGCACACATGCAGTGCTTGAAACCTTGCTTGCATTAAGTTCCATGGAAAGATCAAGACAAGAATAAAATGATACCAGCCAGCATATCCCTTATACCGGTGCAAAGCTTAAATTAGAACAAGAGCATTATCAGAGTTAAGAATACCATATAATTGCCACAGTCACAGATGAATTAAAGAAACAAAGGAACAGAAGGTAAAAACTAAAAGCCGTATTAGAAGGATCTTATGCCAAAGCAATCTATTGGTTAATAAACCGCCATCAAAAGAGATAAGTCCTTTAGATTTATGTTGTAAGGCCAAATAGGATCCATGGTTTTCTGGGAGTGCTTCTAATTCAGATTGACCACTTTCTAACCACATCGCGTAGATAAAGCTTAAGATACAAATTCGCTGTTCCCGTTATTGGGACAGGCCTGTGGTTCAAGGTACCAGACCACTCACTTCCATCATATGCCTGCTGCTACATAAGGTTGCAATAATGGAGTGGTTGCCAGAAATAACCCAGGTCTAGAAAAAGTCAAAATCACTCCAAAAACTTTGGTACAGGAAAAGTCTATTAGAAAAATGAAGGATCACACAAGGATTAGAAAGCAATCATGCAGCTCATGGGCTCCTAACTGTAGCTGGAAAACCTTCCCTTTCTACTACCACTGCCCCAAAGAACTGATCGGAGTCCTTTGCAGTGTGTCCTTAAACATGGTTTTCTCCACTCCTCGGAGGAAACGTGCCAATTTCTTATTTCTGGAATCCAATTACGCTTAAGCCTTCACAGAGAGGTCTTCAACGTGACGAATCGGAACGTATCAGACAAAGTCACTGACACATATATTTCACCCGTTTAATGTACCATTGTTTTCACAGCAGATAACTCAAGCCCCAAACATACGGCCGTCAAAGGCAACCCAGTAAACAATTTGCTGATTGTTAAGAAACTTCAACGAAAACTAAGCCAACAAGAATCAAGATTACATATTTCGACCTTTTTGGACCGAAGTAGAAAGTGAAAAATTCAAGAAAACCACATGGGAGGAAGTAAGTAGCTAACTGAAAAGTAAGGCAATCAGGCAAAGTTCAAGTCGTGAAGTCAGAAAATGCAAAACGAAACTGAGACTTAACCAACCTCAACAGAGCAGCACTGATCAGTTACTGCACTGAACAGGAGGGCCAGGAGACAGAAGTGGTGGAGAGGGAACAGTGGTTAGTTATGTTACTGTGTTTGGAGTTTGTGAGTGAGAATATAGGGGCCAGGGCCAATAATATTTTTCTGCAAGAAGAAATCTTGGCCACAAGAAAAGCCTATGGTCCATTGAAGGCCAACACTAGCCTACATTAATAGCTTGAGAAGGTGTAGTAGATTCTTTGGGTCATGGGATTTAATGGGTTCCTGTCCGATTTGAGTGGTGAAGTTGATACGATGGCCAATGGTTGTGGATTAGACTGCCACCTCATTGAACAGCATTTGCTGCTCTTTGGACGTTTCTGCCCTACTCTTGTTTTTACTCGAAGGATTGCTTATCCAATCTACGGATAAATGTTCTTTTTCCCTGATAAATTTCGAGACGGATGTTAATCCATGCGATATAGTACAAAAATTGGCAGATATAACATGCATTTTATTTATCTGCTGGACTTGGAAAAATTCACCTCCTCTCCGATTTATTTAATTCCTTTAAAACCTGAGCCAAAAAGAATTCATTGCTTCTCAACAATAATTTTGGGCCAATGCCGAGTTAAATTTGTCAGCTACCAATGCATGAACAAGTTTCTGCATATAGATATAATTACATATTTTTCATATAATTGAACTCTAGAAGAAACCAATAAACTACTGCTCAAGTAGTATTGAAGTTGCCATCGGTGTAGTCTGATTTTCTTTTTTTTTTTTTTCACATCTCTTATCAATTGCCTACTTTAGGGCGGAAGATGTGCCGTTCGGGCAATGAAAACATTTGTCCTTCAATGCATGGTGGCGAATTGCATATCTTCCTTTCAAAAGTCAAAACTCAGCATCAGTCGAGTGTGCTACTGTGGTAATTGTCTCGGTCTGGTTCAATTTCTCTCACAACTAATAATCGACCCCATTGCAACCTTCACCAGCGATGTTTTTGTTTGTATTTGACTTTACATTCTTCTTCAGGGAAATTAATATGAAGTTCCTTTACTTGAACAGGAATTCGATGTAGCTAGGCAAACAGATTAAAATTGAACAATTTGGTTCATTTGAATTAGCAGATATATATCTCAACTGAAAATTCAGAAAACGAAGAATCTAATGATAATGGAACATTTTATTAATGCCGGGGTCTCTAATATATGTGTGGAAGAATTACATATTTTTCCAGAGAGGTAAGTTTCTTCCAGACAGAGTCTATCTTTTTTCTTAAAAGAAGAAGAAGAAGAAAGTTAAGCCAATTAGACTATTCTTGGAGAGTCGTTTATTGGAAATGGAAGTGCTTAATTGCTACATGTAATGGGAACTAAAATCAGGGACATTTGGGTCCTCCTCCCTTGGTCTTCCAGTTATTGTAGCAGGGGCACAATTCCTTGTTGCCGTAAGTGCCAGGAGGAACACACAGGCACTTTGCGCAGCACTTGAGGCAGAAGAACAGGCATGGCTTCTTGAGTGATGATGAAGAGCACCGGTAGTTACATTTTGGTTTGCATTCTGTAATTGTTATCACAACCAAATAAAATAACATCAAGAGAACTTTGATTGAATAATTTAATTAGAGATAATTCCAAAGATACATATACGTATCTACGTACGTACCTGCAGGACGGACCTTAGGGAAAAAGGCCTGTACAAGAGTCATAATATAAAGAACAAGAGATTAGGGATATTATTTTTTAGTTAAGAAACGACCAACTTGTTAAGGGAACATGCATGGGTTACAATTAATTACCTCGGCTACGCTAGAAAATGTGATCAAAAGAAGGAGAGTCACGGCCACTAGAAGGGAACTGCACCTAGAGCCAGCCATGTTGTTTGCTCTCCACTCTTAATTATCTCCACTGGGTTTCTATTTTGTACTTTCCTGATGATGGCTATATAATGTCTCACGAGTAAGTTAGTGTTGAAGTACGTTTGCACTATAAGAAGTGAGAAGGAAATGGGTATATTTAGGGTTTTATAGGGGGGAGAGAGTATGCATGCTTTGGTTTGGTTCAAGGCGTGGATGTGTACTTACTTACTGGTGCCGAGGAATAAAATCCCCAGGTGAGAGGTGATTGCGGCGTGTTTGCGCTTCTTTTCCAACTTTCTAATGTTATATGTTATTCTTTTCACTTTTTTTTTTTTTTCTTTGGAATCCCATTCTCACTGTAGTCTTTTCCAATTAAGGTTAGTTAAAACAATTAGGTTTTCTTTTAATCTTTATGAGCCTTTTTGTTGAACGAACATAGTTCAATTCTTTTTCTTTTTTTTCTTTTTCTTTTGAGGAGATTATTGTTTGTGTAAGTGTAATGAGGAGGTGATGGCGTGCGAAAGATCATGCCGTTGGCAATTGACGGAGCAAATTTGTGTGCGTCACCTACTTTTTGTGGCAAATTGGCAATTAATTAATCGTGAACCACTCTGATTGATTGACAGCATGGGTGTATGCATAACATGATTGTTAAGAACAAGAATAGTAATCGCCAATGGGCTATGCCACATAAGGAAGATTTGGTTGGTATTAACTTATAAGAACCTTTGGCATTCATATCTCTAGTAGAAAAGTTGTTATAGCCGTTTCAATTGGATTCGCATTCAAGATTTTCTTTCTTCAGTAATACACTCATTATTCGACAAAAAAAAAAAGTAATACACTCATTAAAAATATTTAACGACTCATAAATTTGTAGCGGGTCTATTTTATTTCATAAACAGTACCAATATAACTTATGTTTTTTTCGATTGACAAATGTTTTCCCAATGAATGCAATTTGTTTTCTCCCTTGGAGTTTATGGGATTAACAATACCGCTTGCATTCGCCAAGAAAGAAGAAAAAAATTGTGAGTTGCAGGGATGAGATGAAATATTGAGGTCTTATATGAAATCTGAAAAGCATTAGCGGCAATGGTTACGAATGAGCCGCAACCGGATCTAATGCGGAAACTGGGGCTCGTCCAATCAAAATGAAATGGCTCGGCCCATTAATTATGAACGTATAGCCATTATTCATTTATCGGCCCGGAAAAGTGTGTCATGGACAAAATCTAACGAATCACTAAAGAGTTCTCTAGTTAGTGTTTGGAACGCGAGTTTGGGACGGGCGGAGTGGGACTAATTGTTGGAGACGTGATGTTTGGCACGCGGGACGGGACAAAAGCTGTGGACGCGTGTCCACCGAATTTGGGACGATTTCTATTTTTTCCGTCCCCTGCTCAACCATGGAACAGAATTGTTGTCCCTGGACAACACTGTTTCAGTGTCGATCCTATTCCCCATTTTTTTCCATAATACCTAAACTACCCAATCAACCCTAGCAATAAAAACTCTCATTTTCTCACATTTTCACTCAGCGCATCTTCTCTCTCTCCCTCTCAACTCGAAAATCACAGAGGTAGGCGACCCTCTCGTCGTTTCTTCTCTGCTTTGTCTTCTCCTCTGTCGTCGTCGTCTTCTTCTTCTTCTTCTTCTTCTTCTTCTTCTTCTTCTTCTTCGTCTTCTCCTCTGTCATCGTCTTCTTCTTCTCTTCTTCGTCTTCATCCTCTGGTCGTCTCGTCCCTGTCTCCTCTGTCATCGTCTTCTTCTTCTCTTCTTCGTCTTCCCGCTTCTCCTCTCTTCCTCGTCTTCTATGTCTTTCAGTTCTCCTCTCTTGTTCGTCTTCTGTTCGGTGTCTCCCTGTTGATTTCTCTCACCGTTAGCCCGATTGTAGCCCGATCCCCAATTTTCCAAAAACCCTAAGCAAGCCCCAAAATAGAGTACCTAAACCCTAGATTCGACCGATGCCCTGAAATTAGCCTACCTAAAGACCTAATTCGGTTGGATCCCCAATTTGTAGACTACCCCAAACCCTAATTCCATAGATGCCCCAATTTTTAGGGCTCAATTACAAATTATTAGAGGTGAAACCCTACATTAGACCCGAGGCCCAAATTTGTCCAGTTGGAACCCTAAAATTCCACCGAATTCCTATTTTTGAAGAGCCTCAAATCCTAATTTGACCGAAGCCCCAATTTGTTGAGTACCTCAACCCTACTTTGCCCGAAGCCCCAATTAGTCGAGTATCTCAACCCTAATTCGATAGAAGCCAATTATGATGGTTGAATTTGCTAACCATTGTAATCTTTTTATTTGCAGGTTTGATAGTGTTGGGAGAATTTGCGTGCTGTGCGAGTGAAGCTGCTAACTGTTGAAGGTATGTCAACATTATAAACCTTTGCCTTAATTTCTTTAATTAATTGATAGTGTTGGTGTGTGTGGATGAGAGTGGTTATATTTCGTATAATTGCTTGGTTAATTTAGTTGATTAATTTGAAATATGCACGCTTTGGGTGGGTAGGTTTCACGTATTAATGCATTTCATAGTTGCTTGGTTTTCTGTTTCCTGAAACTTATGTGCAGTCATAGGTCTGTTCGATGTTGTGGATGTGTAATGTTCGTATGTCTGGTTCTTGTGAAATGATGATATGCTCTGATGTGATCTTCCTATTTTGAAAACATGTTTACTTATTGAGCTTCCTTTTCTGTTGATGTCTATACTGAAAATGAATCCTGCTCGCCGTGCTCATCTTGCTGCTGTTTTTTTTATGCTTGCGAAGATGCAACTGCAGTTGCTTTTGAGTTGTACAGTGTTTGTTGTTGCGTTTGTAGAGTCTGAAATGGGGTGGGGTGGTTATAGGATACCTGTGATAGATAGGACCTTTGACAATCAGGAAACTAGGAGAGAAGAGATTGAAAGGATGTTTAGAACTTCAGATGACTACAATATGTGGAGTCTTAGGATGGATATGAATTGTTTCGCTAGGCTATGTGATATATTGAGGACAAAAGAAGGGTTGGCTCCAAATGGAGCAGTAGGAGTAGAAGAACAAGTGGTCATGTTCACACATATCCTAGCTCATCATGAGAAAATAAGGACTCTCCAAGTTAGGTTTATGCGGTCTCGAGAGACCATTAGTAGGAATTTCCACCATGTTTTAAGGGTTGTGATACGTCTGCAAGTTGATTGGCTTGTCAAACCAGAACCAGTTCCCGAAGACTGCACTGAGTCTAGGTGGAAATGGTTTAAGGGGTGTTTAGGCGCATTAGATAGAACTTACATAGATGTGACAGTGAGGGATGAAGATAAACCTAGGTATCGAACTCGCAAAGGTCACATCTCGACTAATGTTCTTGGTGTATGTGACGGAAACATGAATTTTGTGTTCACATATCCTGGATGGGAGGGATCCGCATCTGATTCAAGGGTTTTACGAGATGCTGTTACAAGAGCGAATGGGTTACAAGTTCCTAAGGGTAGGTTTCATACACAGTAGTCCATAATAATCCTCAACTCATATTTTGATATCACATAAATAACCTACATGTATTAAAATGCATGTTTATTTTTTGATAGGTAATTTCTATTTGGTTGATGGTGGTTATACCAATGGTGAAGGTTTCCTTGCACCTTATAGAGGTGTTAGGTATCACCTTAGGGAATGGGCAACTAGTGGTCCAAAGATGCCAAGAAACCATGAAGAATTCTTTAATATAAAGCATGCACAAGCACGAAATGTCATTGAACGTACTTTTGGGCTGCTAAAGAAGAGATGGGCAATTCTTAGAAGCCCATCATTCTACCCAATTAAGGTTCAGGGTAGGATAATCATAGCTTGTTGTCTGCTTCATAATTATATTAGGTTGAATATCCCTTTTGATCCCGAGGAGTGCACCCCTATCAATGAGAATTGTATGCTTGAAGGAGAGGATCCTGATAATCCCCCTGAATTGATTGACACTGTCGAACCCAGTGATGAATGGACAGAAAAGCGTGATGCACTTGCGCTTAAGATGTATAATGAGTGGAGGGCCACCCATGCATTAGACTAGAGTGGTTTTCATTTGTGGTTGTTATGTGTGTTCTTTCTTGCAATTTTTTGGTGTCATTTTAGTAGGTGGTTGAACATTTTAGTGCTTGTCTTGCAATTCTTCCTGTTTGATGGATGTACTAATTTGAATTTTCAGACATTCTGATACTGTATTTGAACAGCTTCATGCTTTATTTGGCTTAATTTTTGTTCATTGTAATTAGAAAGATACTGTGTCTGCCTTTATTTGTTCCTAGTTAATGGTTTAGATATATTTCAGTAGACTGTAAGGATGGGTGATAGGCGTACTTGGTCTGATGAAGAAACAAATGCACTTGTTGATATCCTTGAGGAATTGGTAGTTGCTGGTCATAAGGTTGATGCGGGTCAGTTTAGGCCTGGCTCTATGAATACCATGGTTGCTAAGCTAAGTCAGAAATTCCCCAATGGAGGCTTTACTCTGAATCATGTGAGGAACAAAATAAAGAGGCCGAAAGCCAAGTTCAATGTTGCATACGACATGGCCAACACTAGTGGATTTGGCTGGGATTCAAAAGTACTGTGTCATTGTGGACTCCAAAGACATCTTGGACGAGTATCTGAGGGTAATATTTTTTTTCAATTTAATTTCTATCTTCTTCCATCCATTATGCATCAGTGAAGTTTGTTTATTCAATTCAAGGTTTGAATTGATTTGGCTTTATATGCAGAAATATCCAAGCAGAGCTTATGTCTGTGGGAAGCCATTCCCGCAGTACCCCAAGCTGCTGGAGATCTTTGGAGTTGATAGGGCCACTGGTGCTGATGCCGAGAGCCCTGCTGATGCCGAGAGCCCTGCTGATGCTTTGCGTAACATGCAGAATATGGAGGAAGAAGTTGCTGACACAATGATGGTATCCCAGCAGCCTTCTCCGACCACAACCACATGTGCCACTGGAGGTTCTGGTGCCAACAAAACCTCCTCCCGTGCTGCAAATGATGCATCAATGGCTTTAGGTTCTGCAGGGGGGTCTGTGGGTAATCGGAAGAGGAAGGGAGGGAGTATTGACGCTCTGTGGGCAATGACTGATGCCATTACTACTGGCTTTGACAATGTCGGCCATAATGTTGAGAAGCTTGATGCTGCCATCATGGGCAAAGATGACAGCCGTGTTCTCGGGAATGCCTTCAGGGAGCTGGGTCTGTCTGATAATCAGGTTGTTAAGGTGGTGTTCAAGATGGCCAAGAATCCTCAATATGCCAATTACTTCTGGCAGTTGGATGAGGAGCAAAAGAAGGAGTTTCTGGTCGAACTTCTTGGAGCATGAACTGGTTATTGCGAGCTTGATGCCTAGGAAACTAATCTAACTAATATATCAGTTATGTGATAGTATGGCTTACTACAAGTCATTATGCAATGCATTTTGGATATTTACAAGTAGGCAGCAGTAAGTCATGGCATAATGCATTTTGGATATTTATAAGTAGGCATGCTGTTTACTTATGTAGGTAGGAATGTTGGATGTGTGCATATGCTAACCTAGGTATGCTAATGAAGGTATGCTTGTGGATGTTGAAAGGCATTAATATCATATATCGTTGTTGAAAATTTTCTTTGTTTCTTCAATGTTTTTCTGCTGCTGTGTGTGATGAATGGCTGTGGTGTGTATTTTCTAAGTATGAGGTTTGTGAATCTGTGAATGCGTACCAAGTTATGAATGAATGTGACATGTTTCAGGGATTGCATTTGATGGCAAAATACAAGTTTTATATGGTGTTCAATGGTCGCTAGAATGGGGTTTATGATAATTGGGAGTCGGTGCAAATTGCAACAAGTGGATATCCTAATGCTACATTCAAGGGTTATAAAACATTTGAGGAAGCAAATGCCGCATACATTGAGAGTGAAAGGCGATGGGTGCATGATAACTATGGCCATTGCTTCTCTAGCGAGGCATCCACAAGCACAACAACAATGGCCTATCAACCTACCTTTCCCATGCCAACAATCCGTGCTCGTGATGAAGTCTTTTTTCCTCACACACTTGTCACCTTGATCATAAGGGTTTTTATTGGGATGTTTGTATTACTAATTGCTAATAAATTATGTTAAATTGACAAGTGTAGGTACCAAATATGTGTAGGTACCAAATATGATACTCATGATCTCCTTTCAATCTGTGTTGCTACTCATATCATTGTATTTTAATGTATCTTCAATTAGTATAACTAAGTGAAAGTGGTGAGTGCATGCTTATATCCCTAGCATTTGTTTTTTTCCTCAAGAGTCGTATTTCCATGATCCAACGAATATTAAATATGGTCATGGATGCAATTTAAAATTAAAATTCAAATTAATATTTTGTTGAAAATGGAAGGAAACTCCAAATTTTTTTCTATTTACAAACATATTTTAATACTTATTATATGTTATCTTTAATCAATGACATGTATTGAAGTCCAGTTCACAGCTTACCAAACATCTCTGAGGACAACAGTTGTAGGGGCATTGTTGTCTTTAACAGCATTAGTCCAGCATTAGTCCAGTCCAGTCCACAGTTTTCCAAACATTTTTCAGGACAATAGTCCTTTCCAATGTACAGCGTTCCAAACGCGGTATGGAACAGTACTCTAGTCCAGTCCAGTTCAGTCCAGTCCAGTCCTGTGTTCCAAACGCTACCTAAAATTACTGCGATTTGCGTCCCAATCCCACTCGCCCACCAAACCGTCCTCTGTATTACACAGTTTTGTTCAGGATTATAAGAATGGGCATTTTTTTTTTCTAATGTATTCTAGATATCCCATTTTGTTCTGTGTATTAACAACTTCAAAATTTTAGCAATCGGATGATCACTTTGCCAGGCAGATTTTCCATGGGAAAGGAATTGGAACAGAAACTCAGACTTGTATTGCATCTTAAAAAATCAATGGCTATACTGTCAAGGTTGACTTAAATATTCATATCCTGACTCTCCCATTCTGGCATTGCCCTACGAGTGAGCTAAACTGCAGAGAGTACAATTCTCAATGACAAGCCACAAATAAGGCAGGCTGTTATAAATTGTGCGTTTTAATTTAGTATATAGATTGATGAAATTGAAAATTTGCAGGAAAAGGTCAAAGGGAATAGCAGAAGCAGAATGAGGAAGAAGAGCTGCAAGAAAGTGAAGAAGCCGAGCTTCAATTCTTCACAGTGTTTTTATTTCTCTTGTGTATATATAGACATAGTGCAACTAACATTCATTTGGATTTTTTCATAACACTCCCCCTTGAATGTTATTGTACTTTAGATAGAATACGCTTTTGGAATAACTGTCTCATTAAAAACCTTACCAAGAAAAACCCAGTGGGATAAAAACTTGGTGAAGGAAAAAAGAGTGCAGTGCGTATTCTTCTCCCCCTCATTTTAGCCTCCATAGATTTCCTGATATCGTTGTATGCCGATCGTCCTTGTCAGCTTCTGGTGACGTGTATTTTGTCTGATCATATCTTCAATTGGATAGAGTTGGCAGCATAATCTTCATAATTTTGTCGTTGGAGTGTCTCTCTTGCCATCTTGCTTTTGTAGTCCCGATGATATTGCAATATCATGTGTAAAGTTGTGGTTGATGTCCGTCTCTGCTTTATGTGGACTGAATAAGGGATCTGCATTTGCAAAATCAGCTTTACTCTCTTTCGGGTTTACTGGATTACACATTTGTTATTCCCCGAAGATAAGAGCAAATACATATAATACCGATAGGCTTAAATCAAAAGCTTCAGGCTTTATGTTACAAGCAATACATATTGCACTTAGACAGAGTACTCCAGGACCAGTCTAATAGCACGGTATTTGGAAGCTTCTTTGGGAGTTCCAATCATAAATAAATTTATCCATACTCAAAATGATTTAAATTATACAAAGATCAATTCAGTTCTATTTTGTAATTTCCCGGGAATTAGTTGCTTCAGGCAACTTGGATCCTTCAAGGATCTTCATGTATATATCATAACTTATGGATCCATAATAATAGGCTGTTACTGCATCCATTTAGATGCATTTCTAATACTTTTCATATACTGCCAGACTTATCAAAAGTAATTGCATCCACCACAGGGGAGTATATCTCCTCAAAATGAATACCTGGTCGTTTGGGTAAAACTTTGTGCCATAAAACCGTGCTTTATATTTTATTACTTATTACTTTTCCGCACAAATTCCCATTTTATGACCAATTGAATTTTACACCTTCTGGTGTACGGACTACAGGTCCGGATATTTCTCGCTTCAAGCGAGTCCAACACAGCCTTAAACGTATTTCTCTATTTTGGCCAATCATACTGCGCCTACATTCGCCAAATGTAGGTTCATGATCCTCATTTTATTTAGCGCTATATTATAAATAAAACAAGTATTTCGTCGACGGTTATTTTCACGTCGGTTCCTTCTTATCTCTGACACTGTAATTGAGATCTCATCATATTACTTATTTCAGGTACCTGAGTTACTTCTAGAACTTTATCAATTTGTGTCAAAGAATCAACTTCTTCTGGGGGACTTTTAATTTAAATCTCTACTGGAGGCCATATTTTTTTTTACTGGGGCCATCTTATCACTTTGCTCCTTTATTCTCTATAGAAAATTTCTTTTCTTTTGGAACCGAGTATAATCTATAGATTCATTTGCATACTTATATTGTTCTTCAGGAACATCAATCGAATCAGGAGCATTTGCAGCTGGTATATGGTCACACTTAATTTAAATGTGTCTGGCAAATTGCATATCAATTTTTCTGCAAATGAATCATCTTCTTTTGAACTTCAGGTTCACATTAATTTATATGAGGATCAACATTCATATATATTATGCATTTCAACATTCTTGATCCAGCTGCTTCTTGCTCCCCCTGTTGTTGGGTATACACACATATCGAATTATCAATAAGCAAATCTTGCTATAAATGAATCTCCAATCTTTTAGTCAATAGTTTCAATAATGTTGTGATTTGATAAAGATTACCCAACATCTATTCCCAACCTTCTTTAAAGACCAGATTAACTATGCTGTGGTGGAGCATAATATACTGTACAACCAATGGTCCGAAGATGGGAGATATTTTGTGACCAAGAACCAATGGGAAGATCTTATGATCTTATAATATCTTATTGGCTTGATGCACATTTACTGCGTATAAAATACCATAGTCATATTTCATCAATGGTCCTGCAATCAATTGTCAATATGGCCCAGATCTCTTTGGGTTTATTTCCAATGATATACATTCTCCATTGAAGAAACATACCAGCATTATCTAGACATATAGTCTAATAACATGAGTCGGGATATGCACCTGCAAGTGGCTTAATCATTAGAACAAGTGCGCACAATGCCAACTTGCGTCACATAATAGACCATCTAGTCGATGCATCGTAAAAATTACCTAGATGGTCAACACAGTGGATTTATCATTCTGCGTTCATATCCCAAATTTGCTGGTCTAGGCCTATCTCATCTTTTGATGGCCGTATTATTAATTTCGCAGCAAACAAACACATGGAAATTCATTGATTGTAAAAACTCCTGGCTTTTCAATGAATGGACCAAATAAATTTTGTGCATCATTATTTACCCGGGATGGCCCAACCGGTCATGCCAAACAATATGTCCATGTACCAACTTCAAGTCGGTGCCAGCTACAGGCTGGATAACTTAGAAAAATTATTTACCAGCTTCTGGCTGGTGCATACTAGCTATAAATTAAATATCTATCTGTCAACTTCTAGTCGGTCTCAGCTTTAGGTTGTATAAACTTGTGTATTTAAACACTTAAAATTGCTAGCTTCAGGCTAGAGCATTTCAGCTTCTGGCTGGATATGGTAAGTTTAATAACTTAAATTGCTAGCTTCAGGCTGCAATATATGTGTCAATATTAGGCTTATATCTGCCACTCATGTCGGAAAAGATCAGAATTATTGAGCAAACTTTTCCAAAAGCAACTTTGGAGTTTTGTGAAAAACCGAAAAATCTTCAGGATCTTTTCGGAGATAAGTGAAAGGGTCCACATTTGAAATACTGACACGTGGCTGTCTAAGCTCAGGCTATAAATGAGGGCAGAAATATGTGTTAAAACATGTAGATTCAGAAAACTCAGAAAAATCAACAAGACAAAAAAAATGCCTTCCCCAGCTACTGTTTTCTTTGTTGAGGGTGCCTCTCTAAGAAGAAGAAATAGGTTAGCTTATAGTATGGTGAATGAACAGCAAGAGGAATTACCGAATGATCTAGCGAGAATTCCTCGTTTAGTGTTTGTTGATGAACTATATTCTTCTAGGTTCTTTGTAACTCCTATAGAAGAAACATTCTTCCTAGAGGACCAAAGCAATCTAAGGGCTTCCTTTTATGGCTCAGCTAATTCTATTATATTTTTCATATCTAATAGACTGCAGGATTTTCAGCTAGAGCCTTCACGTCAAATTTTAAATCAAAGCAGTTATTATCAGGTTTCCATGATGGCTCGGAGCGTCCCAAGGGTGACTGGGTTACCACCTACATGGCCTAAGGTACGACTTCTACTATGGAATTGCAGGGGTGTAGCAAGAAGGTCTCAAGACTTTGTGCGTACCTTAAGGGATCTGAAGAATCAGTACAAGCCTAATATGGTACTAATTACTGAGACTTTGTGGCAAGCAGGAGAGAATCATGGTGTGATTCCACTTCGTTTTCCTCCAACGAATCGGTTTGAGATACCTGGAGAAAACAACAGGGGTGGTATGTGGTTCTCCTGGAACGACAGTGTTAGTGTCAACATTAATGGTGAGGCTCAGAGTTTCAGGGTTAATGTTGAACCCAACAGATAGATTACTGTGTAAACATATGTATGAGAACCATTCTTCTTTGAATGTTCTCCAGTTATGTATCCGTTTATGCAATAATAATATGCATGTTTGCTTTGAGCCTTTTTCATTTATTTACGCTTATAGGCACAAATAATTATACAATCTTATTCGCTTCAGGGAATAGATCAAAGTCAATTCATTGGGATCCATAATAATTCAGTTTATTACTGGGGGTGTATGTACTCTTCAAGAGTATATGCTCTTCCAGAGCGTAAATGTACGATTTTCTAGATCATAGTAAGATATGCATATGCGTTCTTCAGGAACGTACTTAATGCTCTTCTGGAGCGTGTTAATATATTTTTTTTTCATTTCGAGATATCATATATTATGTTGACATCCACACATATAAACATATAATTCTCCTCCTGTGGATGTCAATTTTGCATTGTCTTTAAAACTAATGCTTGAGCCATTTTACTAGAAACAATTATAACAGTACTGAAAGTAAATAAAATAAATTGCAATGCGAAATAATTTAAACTGAACATAAAATAAATTGAATAAATTGCTCCTTCAGGGTAAGCAAGTATATTATCCACCTTCTGGTGGTTATATAATTTCCATCTTCTGGTGGTAATAGCTTTTATTTTCAATTTTCCTTTAAAGGATCTTCAGGATCTTTTGAACGGTAAGACTTCCAGTCTTCGTCATATTCTCTTTTATTGAGTCTGTTGGACGCTTATATTTAGTCTTCCAGACTATTATCATGTAAATTCCTGTCCGCATTTGATACCCATAATAAATTTCTTCCGGAAATTATAAGGGTCTCGAATAACATAATTTAAATAAAATTAAAAACTTAAATGAAAGAAATAAACATGGGCCTTTCGCTAATTAGCCCAATGAAGAATTAAATAACCGAAAAATTAAAAGCAATGGGCCTTACGTAAATTAGCCCAATTAAAAATTAAATTATCGCAAAGTAAATGCGATGGGCCTTATACGAGCCCAATAAAATCGTAATAAAATTAAAACGAGAAATAAAGTACAATGGGTCTTATATGAACCCAATTGAAATGTAAAGAACAAAATATTAAAATGTAATGGGCCTAATATGAGCCCAAGCTTAATATAAATGAAAAACAATAAAATAAATACAATAGCCTTCCGGGCATGCCGGGAAAAATCCCGAGACACTGAATTTCGGCCAAACACTTCCGGGCTTGCCGGGAATAACCCAAGGTATCGGATTCCGGCCAAACACTTCTGGGCTTGCCGGGAAAATCCCGAGATACTAAATTTCGGCAATATATATTCTCTTTTTTTTCTCTCTCTTTTCTGTTTTTTTTTCTTTTCTCTTCCCTCTTTTCTAACTTTCTCTCATTTTCTTTTTTTTTTCTTTCTTTTCTTTCTTTCTCTCATTTTCTCTCTTTTTTTTCTTTTCTTTCTTTCCGTGTCCTTTTTTTTCTGTTTTTCAATTTTTTTCATTTTTTTTTATAGGCGAATGGGCCATAACAGTGTCGGCCCTAGCCCATCACTGTTCCCGGCCCAGGGCAAAAACACAAGTCCACTTGAACCAGGCCCGCGACCCGTCGGGTCTGTCTAACCCATCCGGGTCATCTTCTTCATCTTGCGGGTCGCCGGCGGGAAGAGGGGGGGGGGGGGGGGGGGAGCAGCGACGGACTAGAGGCGATGCAGGGACAGCGAGCACGGCGGCTTGGAGGAAGGAGGGCGAGGCGTCGGGTGCAGCAGCGGTGGTCGACGCGAGCAGAATGAAGGAGACGGATCCGACGGTTCTCGTCGGGTCGTCGGCTTCTGGAAGCGCGTCCGGCGACCGTAAAGGATGGAGAAGGCGTCGGGTGGTGGGCGATGGTGCGAGGAGCGAGCCGGTGTGGGCGGCGCTGCGTCTGACGGAGCTGCGTGAGGAAGAAAAACAGACCCGACGGGTCTTGTCGGGTCCATGGGCTCGGCCGTCGGGTCATCAGCCGTGGACGGCGCGTCCAGCGGCGGCGGTGAAAAGGGAAGGTTGCGTCGAGATCGCGCCGGCACGGGGAACTCGCCGGGGTGGGCGGTGGCGTGCACGGCGGCTCGGAGCTCCTCCCCATGAACAGTAACCAGTGGAGGCAGTTTCGTTTCTGTGTTTGTTTTTTTTTTGGTTTTCTTCTTCCTCAGTTTGATTTCTCAGTTGGGTAGAGTCGTGCTGATAACGTGTTATAAATTGTGCGTTTTAATGTAGTATATAGATTGATGAAATTGAAAATTTGCAGGAAAAGGACAAAGGGAATAGTAGAAGCAAAATGAGAAAGAAGAGCAGCAAGAAAGTGAAGAAGCCGAGCTTCAATTCTTCAGTGTTTTTATTTCTCTTGTGTATATATAGACATAGTGCAACTAACATTCATTTGGATTTTTTTCATAAGACAGGCAGTATAAGTCATTGAAAGGAAAACAAGTTCTTATTTGAAAGATTCCCTTTGCAGCTCATGACAATCTATTAGTCAACCACTGTCACTATAGTATAAATTACTCATGAACATGTTATCAGAGCTGGCACAAGCATTAAAACCACACCCATCAACATTCTACAGAGTGTCAGCCACTCCCTGTGACTGCTATTATTTTATTACTGCTGTTGCTGCTCCTATTCCCTACGTTTCACTATATAACAATAACAATTACAACCTTCACTCTCAGCCCTCTTCATGTTGGGCTAACAAAGATGGACCCGCGCCGGATATTGTTCAAGAGAAAGCAAAAGATGAAAGCCACAAGAGCCTCTGACTGTAAACTCAGTAAGTTGGTAGATTGAGCATTGCACTCAGTTTTTGCAAGTCCCAGTACAAGAGCCTCTGACTGTAAACTCAGTAAGTTGGTAGATTGAGCATTGCACTCAGTTTTTGCAAGTCCCAGTATTCATTCTGGGACATGATGGCAGCACCCACAGCCAGTGTTGCAGATATAACTATCACGCTCCTCAAGCATCCATGGCCTCGTGAACTTTGACCCAGAATTGCCTTACAATACTTGTCAGCATCTTTTAGTAGTGACTGCAGTTTAGTATCTGCTCCCTTCGCTAAAGCTTTCTCATTCTACATAATTATAATAATAAAACATAAGTGAAACAACCACTGGAAAATGGAATTATATCCAAATAAGCCACAATGCATAGGTCCCAGTAATGCATGGTAAAAACTTACCCAAGCCTACCAAATTTTCAGGCCACCAATAAACATGCTATAATTATGTGAACAAAGAAGCCAGGAAATGCTGTATAGTAAATCAGGAACTAATGACACAATTCACGAAACTCGTAACTACTCACTCAGCTTTAAGATTGTAAAACAACACCAAAACAGATCGAAATTCAAGAATTGCCGAAGACAGCAAGGAGCATAAAATTTCTGGAGCTGACTTGGAACCTCCGGCTAATTGCTATGTTTACCTTTTGTCTAAATTTTATAATGACACATGGCCATACTATCTGACATAAATATATGTGTGTGTCTCTGCATGTATGAGGACAAGGTCAAGGGGGAGTTCTGCCACGGTATACATTTATAAAAAATTGTTATTATCTCAGCTAGATTACACATACATACCTTCTGCCTGAAACTCTTCAGAGTATCCCTCAGTGGATCAAGTGTAGCATGTTTAACAGAATACTCCTTCCATTCATCAGACAGCTTTCTCAGAACGCTGATACTTGCTTCTAGATTATCCAGATAAAACAATTCCTATTTCCAATTAGGTAGAACAGATAGCGTCAGTCACCTGAGTACTGACAAGCCAGTGCCTCAATTAAATCAAATGAAAATCATAAACCAACATCAGTTAAGTCTTACCCATTGCTTGTGACAGTCAGGGTTCTGTGTCAAACACCAGATGAAAATCTCACTGGCTTCCCTTGATAGGTCAGGGTTACCTGCAAACAACATTCTCCATCAAGCTTGATACACAATTATAGTATGGAGAAGAAACGCTAACCAGCTTCATCAGGTAACTGCCACCTTCTCCAGCCGCTTTGACCACAAGGTTCAGTATTTGCTGAGTAATTTGTTTCATTGCCTTGCTTCCAGGAGAACCAGCTAACGCAACCTCTTTCAAGGTTGGGTAAACAGCTTCAAACCTCTCAGTTGCCTATGACATCCATAAATATTCCTGTCCTAAGTTCTCTCAAATCATATGTATAAACTGCATATGCTACAAAGACAAAAGAAATTACCCACCTTGACTCGAGCTGAGGGAACTGGGAAAGTGAGTCTCATCAAAAGTTCAAGAGCTGATGGTGGCACTACGCGCTCACCCTTTTTAACAGCACCATTAACTAAGATTTGACGAGCCTTAGGGGAGGACAGGATTCTATATCACGTGAAATTGGCGAGTGAGTGGGAGCAGCTTGAAATTACAGTTCCAGTAAATGACAACTTATAGCATCATAACAATTAAAGATAAGAGAAGAAAACACAAAATTTTTTATGTTTACGACAAGAACCAACCTCTCAAGAAGCTGTAAAATCAAATCCCTAGATTGCGGGTTGCCACTTGATTTGCCACTCAGTATAGGCAAGAGAACACGTATCCAAGCATACAAGCCCACCACCATATCTCCTTGGGAGGCCTATGCAGACCGAATTACAGTTTCATATTTGGTTATTACCAAGAATATTATTCACACATCTGAAAGGATTAAGTTGTCAGCATACCTGTGCAAGCACCCATACAGTAACTGGAAGCTTATCTTGTCCTTGATATTTTGGATTTTCCATTATTATGGGCAGTAAATTTATCAATAGATCAGGCCTGCGACGCAATGTCATAGCTAAGACCACAAAAATCGCCACCTAGATGCCCATGATACAAAGAACAGAACAATTAGTTGTCTAAACGGTAAAACTAAACCAGCACCGTTTATGACAAAGGGCGTCAAAGCTGACAGAGAACATCCACTAGTTGCTCAAGCCTCATACTGAAGCGCATAGTATATATAGTGTGGACCAATAGCCTGAGACAAAGTTTTCAAAAATATTCTTCCAATGCAAGTGAAAGGGGCAGAAGCAGGACTATATTATACAAGTCCGTTACTATCTCAAAGATAATTATCCACCGCTAATACTCATGCAAGTTTGCAATCTGAAGCAGCTGACTATTATCAACAGTTTGCAAAAGCATACTGAAACATGATCAGTTTGGCACAGGAGGCAATGGGGTATGCGGACATAAACAGAAGAAGTAGCAAGCTCTCAAATGAGCACCCCGGGGTATTGTGTTGCGGGACAAACTAATTCAGAGATCTTAGGCGGAGATTCCACCACTGTCACAAGTTACCTGAGCCTTTGATGGGGATTGCTGTACAGTTTTTTTGGATCCCTTGGCAGCAGGAGCCCCCTGATGACTTGAAAGGTCTGCAAAAATGGCATCCAGTGACCATAACACAAATGACCCAAGCGCCTCATGCGATCGCTGTCCCAGCCAATCAACTGCTGTCTTGTAAACATCTTGGGAGATATGCAAGAGCGGGATCTGTTCAGGAATATGCAAAACAGAATCATTTTACTAGTGACGAGATACAAAAGACACCACTAAACATATCAAATCAATGAAAGAGAAATAAAACGGAAGGTTAAAAAGCGCACATCCACTGTCTTCGAAACGGCAGACTCCTTGAAAAGCTTGAGCCAAGGGAACTGAGCGGAGGGGACGGAGGCGAATGCTCTTCCAAAGTAGTCAGCAAATCGCATTAGTTGTATGTCCTGTTGTGCCTCAAACGACGCCTGAAACCAGCAAAACGACAACACAGTGAAAAGCTAAAGCGAGAAGGAAAAACAGTTTTTACTGTTCTGCTTTTTAACGCGTCGTGTTCGCTGTACGGATCTAGAGTTGCCATCGGTGAAAGGGCACAAATATCAAGACCAAACAATTTTGAGAACAAAAAACTGAAAAGAAAAAAAACACACAAACTTTGAGTGACAGTTCGTTTACCGTTACATCAACGAGAAACGCGCCTAGATCGCCGGCGTCGATCTTCGCAGCCGCCTCAGCCACCGTCACCTTCGGCTTCTTCGGCTTCTTAGCCTTAGCCGGCTTCTTCGCCTCGCCCCCACCATTCCCCGCCCCTTGATCCTCGGCCCCACTATCTCCGTCGTCGTCGTCGGAGTGCCGCCTCGATCCGTCGCCGGCCGCGACGGCTCCCTGCTGATGCTGCTGCGATTCGAGGATCTTCCGGCGGCGATCCTCGGAATGCTGCTCGATGGAGCGGAACACGTCCGGCTGCGCATCGAAGGCGGCGGCGTTGGAGGAAGAAGAATTCTCCTGCTTGGAGGATTTCCTGTTCCGTTTGTGGTACGACACCGTCTGCCATTCGCCGTGGTTTCCGTTATCGTTCCTGTGATGGTGGTAACCGTTTAACCGCATTTGCTCGGCTTCGTCTTGCTCCATGAGGAGCTGAACCAGCTGAGCTGAATCTTCGTCCATGGCTAGTCAAGAGATAACTTAAAAGAAGAAGAAGGAAGAAGAGCAAAAGCTAAAATGGCATCGGCTTCTGGTCTCACTCTCCTGTGAAACCGCTGGGAAAAACAAAAATACACGTTTACGTATCGAGCGAGAGGAAAATATATATATAACGAGGAGAAAGAAGGTCAGATTTTAATCCCCTACACTACTAGTGGAAATGGAAAAACTAAAAAAACTCGACGGTTAAATTACACGTGTGCTGTTTTTGGACTCTGAATGCTTTGCCCCTTGTGTTCGAAGAAAATAACGGAAGAAGGCCAATGAATCGATTTTTGCGAAATCGGAAATCCATTTAATTTTTTTAATTAACGGAGTCAAAATGAGGCTGTGTTTTTCAATACCAAAAATATGACTGTGTGAGTTTACAGATGTGTTACTCTTATATTTCCCCAAAAAACATCAGTATTGAAATGCATGTATTTTTTTACCTTTTTTGTTTTTTAATCAAGGAAAAAATAGTGCCATTGGTGTCGTTATTGTCCCACCCCGTTTTGGTTTAGGATTCCTAATTACATCTTGGTATTATACGCTTTTTTAGGAGAAATAGCCCACTAAGAAGCTACAATTCACCTTAGCTTTCCCACATCATTAAGGAGCTCAACAGTCACCATCATTACTATGTAGAAGCACCACTTGTAGGAGCGAGATTCTGAAAATAAGTAGCTAAGACGCTTACTACTGCAGCATTATCACTGAAAAGATTTTTTTCATGAAAAAGCAAAACAAGTCATATCCAAAATAAGAATGAGAACACAATCTCCAAGAGATTGAACAATATGTAAAACATCAACACAAATAAAAATATAATAATAACCTTCCTTGTAGGAGAGATCACCTATTAAGACACAACAGTTCCCATTAACACATAATAGTTCACATTAGGGAGCCAATATTTGCACTCCAACCATTGTTATTCACACTCCATTTTTGAAGTTAATGACCAAAATGTCCAGCTTCTCTTTTATATTTTTTCTTGTTCATCGTGAGACGCTGAAGGGTGTAGTGTTTTAATACTGGTGGGAAAAACAAGGTTGAAGTTTTCTTAGTGTGTAAGAGTTATTGAACTTGTTTGTGTTAATTAATACGATGGTTAAAATAATTATTTTTAACAATATTTTTTGTTTCAAATATTATAAGGGCAGGGCATATTCTCTGTTGGTGGATATAGTTCAATCACAGGTTTTTTTTCTTTGTTATTTTGCTAAATGTTTGATTTAGATCACTTATTCTTAATTTATAATTTAATAGATAAGTATAAAAATATAATATTCAAATTTGATACGGAGATTTTATAGATAAATCTAATCATAACAAATTAGAGAGTCTTGACTTTCTAAGTTTATCTTATACAAATTTCTCGAATACACATATATATATATAGGTTTTATAATTCATTGGAATAAGTACGTAAAAATAAATGGTAAAATAAGGATAAATTAGATGTGACGAAAAAATAATTTGTTAAATTCAAATATAGTTCTTTCCTCCTAATAAGAATACTTAGAAATAAAAAAATATAGAATGAAAAACAATTAATGTTAGATGATGAAAAAGATATTATGAATAATTATCATAACAATAATTTAAGTTTTCCTATTAATGAAGGAAAACAATGTCAGACAAGGTTTCATCATTGCGTTGTCCACCTGTCATAAAACACTTTTAATAGACTCTTTATGAAAAAAAACACTTAATTTCATTAACTTGAAAAGAGAAGCTGGATATTTTAGACATTTTGTTTAAAAATAGAGTGCGGATAACAATTATTAGAGTGCGAATATCGACATCAAACATGCGGGTTCAGCTAAAGGACTCAATATCAATAATCGCCATCATTACTATGCGGGAGTATCGAAGGTCGAAACAAGCTTATAGAGATAAGTAGCTTGCCGCCCATTTCGAATATGACTCCTTCCAAAGGAGGTTCATGAATGAATAACATCCTATCATAAAATTCTAAAAAAATAAGTAGCTAAACGTTAACCACCACCATTTGGAGTAAAAGAAAAATGAATAACATCCTTCCTTAAGCGTTTCGAATTAAACATAATGATACATAAACTGCCATTTTCATTTATCTACACCAGCTTTCAACCAAAAAAAATTATCTACACCAGCTCAAGTCGAGCTTATCGGTTTTTTTGGTAAATTTTAGTCGAGCTTATCTAAATGTTGAAACCGCATTAGGCGGGTAAAAACTATAAAGGAATTAACAACAGCTGTAGTTCCTTAAAAAAATAGTTAATGGTTTCTTCAAATCTCAAATCGACCCTGATTTGATATCCAAAAGCAGAAAATTATATTTGTTTTGACTAGGCAGGACACCTAAGAATTGTCTGTCGTGGCAGTAGTATCTGGAGGCTACTGTCACTTATCATCAGCACACTGAGATCTTGAGATTGTGGCAACAAGAAATGGTGGCCACTGGCCACAACAGAATCGACTGCATAATCTTAATGCAGCACCTGCCCCACTTCTTTAAACATCTCTAGGCCTCTTTGCCATGATACAAACCATAAAATTACACTATTGAATTATAACAAAGTCAAATGAAGTTTGAATTCGACAGAGAAAAAAAAATGTTTGAATTTATGTTCTGGTTAAAAAATGAAGCATTGAAAATATTAATTTTTTTATAAGAGTTTTTTTTATCTTGTGTCCTAGGAGCACATGATAAGTCCTTAAAAAAAGAAATGAAATTTTCATATTTCTACCATTAACAAGAATCACATAAAACAAATTTTTTGTGACAAAAAATGTCCTTGTTATTTTAGGAAGGTGATTTAATTTGTTAATCTCTCCTTTCTAGACAGTTAAAAACAAGAGCCAAATTAGTTGAAAATTAGGATATGAGTTTTTTTACTGAGTTTTTTTTCAACCCTAAATATATTGAAAATTCAAGTGCGATTTTTTATATATTTTTATGATTTTTTATATTGAATTATTTAGTAAAAGTTAGGATATGAGTTTTTTTACGATTTTTTTTTGGAACGATGAATAATTTGATTCTTGTTTTTAATTGTCTAGAGAGGAGAGATTAACAAATTAAATCTCCTTCCTAAAATAACAAGGCCATTTTAGTCAATAAAATAAGCTTTTAATGTGATTCTCATTAATGGTAAAAGTTTGAAAATTTCATTTCTTTTTTGAGGGGCTTATCATGTGTCCCTAAAATACAAGATAAAAAAACCCTTTTTATAATACTGTTTGAAAAGTAAATATGAGGGATGAACGCTCGAACTCACTAGCTATTGTATTGTTAGGAATGTAAAATAATAATTTGAAGCAAATAATCTTATTCTAAAAAAAAAAAGAAAGTACCTGGAATTACCAGAGAGCCATTTTCCCGATAGAATTATACCCCGCCTTTATGACGGGTTAATTACATTTTGACCCCTTATATTCTGGTTTGTTTTTGAGTCATCCCTTGAACTTTTTTTTTCGTCAATCGACCACCTGAACTCCTAATTTCATGCAATTGACCCCCTCCATCCATGGGCAGATGGATTCTGTCACTTGTACTAACGGAATGCAGGGATGGATGACATGTGGCAATATCCTAACCATTCAGTGATTTTTTTCTTTTTTTTTCTTAAAAAGAAAAAATAGAAAATATTTAAAAAAGAATAAAAAGAATAAAAAACAACCAATGAACTACCCACATTCATACCCTCCCCTCACATCCCCACACCACAACACAGCACAACATACTCACATCCTTCGCCGACACCATCCACCGGTGCTACCCGAATTCTGTCGAGTCCTCCCTAACCATATAGATTCCTATATAGCAACGCATCAATATTCACTGACAAATTCATAGCACCGCACTCAACAAAAAATTTGAAAATTAACCATACAAACATCAACACAGCCCATCCACGGCACGACAACCACCATTGGCAGAGAATTAAATTCTAAACCACCCATTAGGCAGAGGAGAAATGAAAGGGAGGAAGAAGAAATAACAGAACTTTGAATATCAGAGAAAACAATTATCAATTCAGATCATGTTTAGCCCACACCAATACTTGATCTTTTTTCCACCACCACATATTTTATCAGTTACCGATCAGCAAATTACCTTTCCAGTATCGGGAACCTCCGGCGTAGTGTACATATCAGCCGTCACCTCCGTCAACCACATCCCTGGAAACAACATCTGCAAAAGCGAAACTGAATGAAGCCCAAATCAACCGAAACGGAAGGAGCACCAGTAACCCTAGTGCCGGAGAGAAGAGAACCCAGCAACACACCCCCACCATCCACGGCGCGACAACCACCAACCCGAACCACCATCCAAGCCAACAACACACAGGAACCACCGACCCACACAAACAAACTAATACCCAATTAATTACCACCCAAAACAACCCAACAGAGAGTAAGGAAAAGCTGAGTCAGGAACTTACTCGACTATTGGCGGCGACGGATGGAGAAAAGCATAGGCCTCGCACCGGTCCCAGGCCTTCTCCTTCGTCTCGACTGCAGCGACAAGGAAGGGAAAGAGAGCAAGAGCAGCGGCGGCGCTTGGCGAGGGGAATGAAACCGCCAATACCCAAAGAAAGAAACCTCGAAAAACTTCTCAATCTGCCTCCGGATTTCCCTCTCTTGCTTCTCCTCATCGGCGAGATCGGCTCTATGGACATGGTGGCGATCGCGGATATACTTGTTGTAGACGACGGTAACAGCGACGCGGTGGCTGCGGTGTATGAGGTCGAAGAAGGAGCTCTCAAACTTCTCGGAGAAGCCGTTCATGAAGCGGGTAGGGTTGTGGGCGAAGAGTGCATCTGCGGCGGTGGCTCCCTTTTTTTTCTTTTTTTCCTTTTTTCATAGTATTTGCGGCTCAAATTGGGCTTTTTACTCTTTAATTTTTTATTTCATTTATTTCAATTTTATTTTGTAATTTATTGATTATATTTCATTTTTTACGAAATTAATTATATATCGTGATTTAAACTAACGGTTAGAATTTTCACACTTGTCACGCTTCTGTATATTCCGTTAATTAAGATGATGGAAATTCAAACAACAGTAACAGAGGGGGTCAATTGCATGAAATTGGGAGTTCAGGTAGTCGATTGATGAAAAAAAATTTAGGGAGTGACTCAAAAATAAACCGGAATATAGGGGGTCAAAATGTAATTAACCCCCTTTATGACTGTCTGACCATGTTCAGAGAACTAACACAGATAATTAGGCCACAATTTGTGAGGTTTCCATATTCTGTAATTTCATGAACATGTCAGGGGCAGTTTAAAGATGATGCCAGATCCGATATGAACGAGGAATTTTGTTTTTGTGGGAGGGCCCCGCCACAGCCCACAGTAAACGGTGTAATTTGGTTGGTTTTGTGCTAACAATATAATCCTATCTTTCTATATCTGTCTTACAACATAATGACATAATCGGCATGTACACAAATATGAAATATCCTTACCGTCCTATACTCCTATTTATGGGGCTTTTTCCAGAACTACATTTTTTTAGTTTCATCCTATCTATTATCTAAAAAATCAATATAATATTAAATATCATTTTTTATATATTCCCATGATATTTCCTCCAATATTTTATCCGTTGGTCAATCAATGTTTAGGGACAATTTAGCTAATTTAGAGTATTTTCTTTAACAATTTCACTAACACAATAAATTAGGTAATAAATAATCAGAAAAAGAACGAAAAAAAAAAACAGGATCATTCATCCCAAATTTCGAACAGTGCCTATCTTAATAGACTCTCTATCAATTATGCAAGCTCCATTAATTTCTCCAAGATCTAAATCTTGGTTAATAATTAAAGAACCCAATCCTTATAATAAAATAAATAAACACCCAAGATAAGAAAAATTACTCACTGTATTCGGGGTTTATTATTTTGGTATTTACTGTAGAATTTTCTTTTTTTTTGATTGGAAGTATTTACTGTAGAAATTGGAAAGAGGGAGTCAGTTAGAAGGAGGGGTCCATCTTTGGAAAAGCTAGGAAAAAGAATTTAAAAGGGGGGACAAAGTAAAAGGGGCCCAAAAAAAGACCTTTCCTTTGTTGGGATCAAGAAGACTGCTCTACTTTCCCCGGACCAGCTTGATAGTTTTGGATAATACGGGAAAGCTTCTTTAGCTAGCTTTTTAGGTTGTGCGAGCCTGCGAGGAGTTGACACATCTACTCCCCCAATCAGTTTGTGACACGTGTCAGGCCTTTTTCTGTGCCTAGCCCAATTGTTGTTTATTAGAGGAGGTAAGCAACGCAAAGGCCGTAGCTTTTTTTTACAAAGAGAAGAGATGGTTTTGAGGTCATTTTTTGACGGAAAAAAAAAAGAAGAGGAAAACATGTTAAGCGTTGAGGGTTATTTTCAGCTTTGAATGACGACGTCTTAACTCTTATGGGAGATTTTTTTGTTATGTTTTTTTTTATGTACGAAATGAAAAGTTGGCTATTTGATACAGATTATTTCTTTTTAGGATTAACCAATTTCCGAATGGGGATAAAAAAAAAAGAAGAAAATTACCAGTAATTTTACTCCATGAAGAAATACAACTCAGGCAGCCATACGCTCAAACTGTTGATTCTATTTTTCTACCATGAGCAGGTGCTCATCCTTGTAATTTAATAGCAACCAGGGAGAGACACAACCCGATACCAGTTTTTTAAATCGGGGTTGTTCTTTTTTTCCACCGGAAATCTGACAGCCCATGTTTTTTCGTGACACCTCATGTTTCATGTTTTTGTTTGTTCTATCATCGATGCTACAGCTGCTTTCGTACCATCTGTAAAACGTGGGCAGAGTGAAATCCGAATTAAACTGTGTTGGCCATTTTAGACCAGAAAACTTCGTCAAATTGGTGTGAAAACAACAAAAACTTTTTTTGGGAATAGACAAAACTGGCACTAAAAATCCCAAAACTGTGTCCCATAATAATCCCATCCATATACTGTGTCCCAAAACTCTCCGGCTCCACACCCGTTGTCCCACATACCCAGTAATTCAAAACGTATTAAATTGGAAAAAAAGGCCCCACTCGAAATAGCACTTGCAAGCTCGGGTGTGAATGGGATTGGGAGATGGCAAAAGTTTAACTTTGTGATATTGTTAACTAGAGGCGATTCATCTTCAGGCCCATACCAAACTATCTGTGAAGACAGCCCGTACGAATTTAAGAAGTTAAGCCCATTTGAAGAACATGGGGGACTCGACCCAACAACCATCCGGCCCATCGCGCAAACACTACCAACATACATTAAAGTATGGGAAAGACCAGAGGGTAAGTGATTATGAATCTATGATCGTGTTCGTGTGTGCAGCAGGGTTTATCTTCAGGACGCCAGTGCCAAAATGTTTATCAACATTCTGCTAAAGACATAATTCATACAGAGAAACGCAGCAATGCAACTCCAGAGGCAGGAGGATTTCAAGCAATGATAAAATTTGAAATGTGCTATAAATAATCTGACCACCAGAGAACCCCTCCCATTCCTTTACTGCACAGCATGTGTAGCAGGGTTCAAAAAGAGCTTATGCAAAGAGAACCAGTGACGCACACAAAAAAGAGCCCCCATGAAAAATTCTTCAAATACTTGACGTCACACATCCATAATATTGCTTTACAAATATTAGAGTGGGGCTGACACCTTTGTAGATTGAACCTTTTCTCATGAAGTCTGACAACAAAACCCTCAATTACAGCTCCTGCAAAAATCTGAATCATTTTTCAGACTTTAGAAAATGGTGGGTTTTCTTCGTCGAATAATCCCATATTCCCTTTTTCCACAATTGAAGAAGAAGTCCATCAGCTACCCATTACCGCTCCCTAGATTCCTCCGCAGCACCGTCACAATCCCAGAGCACAGCAACCCAATTGTCAGGGCCATATGCGATTCTTTAAGGGAAGGAAAGAATAATAACTGGGAAACCCTGAGTAGGAAATTCCATTCTCTCGAGCTCGATAATTCCCTGGTCGACCAGGTATTGCTCCAACTGAAAGAACCGGCGAATGCGAAGCAAGCTCTGGCCTTTTTCCACTGGGCAGCGAAAAGGAAGAATCTTTTGCACGGGGTCCGATCCTATTGCCTCATGGTTCACGTTTTGGTTCGAGCCCGGCTGCTCATAGACGCGCGTGTTCTGGTCGAGTCGGTCTTGAAGAGAAATGCAGGGGAGGGTTCTTCGAAATTTGAGGTTGTTGACGCTTTGATTAGTAGTTACGAGGTTGCCATGTCTAGTCCTTCAGTGTTTGATCTGTTGGTTCAATGTTATGCGAAATTGAGGATGTTTGAGGTGGGTTTTGATGTTTGTTGCTACATAGGGGAACATGGGTTCCCGTTGAGTATCATTAGCTTTAACACTTTGATTCATGTCGTTTCAAAGTCTGATGATAAAGTCTCTCTTGTGTGGAAGATTTATGAGCATATGCTGAGGAGAAGGGTTTACCCCAATGAAGCTACTGTCAAGAACATGATCAGTGCTTTGTGCAAGGAAGGGAAGTTACAGGAAGTTGTGGATCTGTTGGATCGGATTCATGGGAAGAGATGCCCTCCTTTGGTTATGGTGAATACTTATTTGATGTTCTTGGTTTTAGAGCAGGGTAGAATTGAAGTCGGTTTAAGCTTCTTAAAAGGGATGCTGCAAAAGAATATGATTCCTGATACGGTTGCTTACTCCTTGATCGTCCATGCTAAAGTGAAGATTGGGGATTTGGATTCCGCGGTGCAGGTGTATGAGGAAATGCTGAAGAGAAGTTTCGACGCGAATTCTTTTGTGCATACATCATTGATAGGGGGCAACTGCAAGCTGGGAAGAGTTGAAATAGCAAAACAATTGCTGGGGGAGATGCAAGATATGGGCTTGAAGCCATATTCTGAAACTTTCGATTGTCTGATCGAGGGCTGTGTTAAAGCCGGAAAAGTTGAGGAAAGTTTGACATATTGTGAGAAAATGATAGGCAAGGGTCTTCTTCCTAGCCTCTCAGCTTTCAACCAGATGGTAGGCAGTCTGTGTGAATTAGAGGATGTGAATCAAGCTAATGTGATGCTGACTCGTTTGTTAGACAAAGGATTCGTACCAAATGAGGTCACGTACTCGCTCTTTATTTCTGCCTATGAGAAAAAGGGTCAGATTCAGGAAGTTCTGAAACTCTACTACGAAATGGAGTATCATCGCTTGCTCCCTCCAGGACCAATGGTTTTCACTTCCTTGATTAGGGTCCTCTGCAAATATGGAAGAGTAGGGGAAGCAGAAAAGTATTTAAGAATTATGAAAGAACGTTCACTAGATCCTACCGAGGATGTCTATGAGGCATTGATCTCCAGCAATGTTGAAAAGGGTAATACATCCAGGGCAAATCATCATTATAATGAAATGGTTTCTAAAGGTATGAAGCCCCGTGGCTGCTACACTTTTGGGGTTGATAAGGAGAGCATGAAAATTTTAGACAGTGTTGGTGCAGACATCTAGGCGGGAATATTCAACTACATCTTCGGAGAATGTTAGCCTTGAACTTTATCACCCAATTGGAGGCGACAAAGATGATAATGAACGGAAACTTTGGCCTGGGCACTTCACTTCTGTTTGACTTTTATGTGTTTTTCATAAAACAAGTTGTTCTGAATCAATGTCTTGAAAATGGCTTGGGAAATTTCAGTGTGCTGAGTTGATGTGCGTCCAAAGACGATACAAGCCATTCATAAGTCCAATTCAAATTACGAAAAATTTCTTGGAACGTTGGATGATTCTTGGAATTGGATTCTGAGGTAGCTGTAAAACATTTTTCAAAGATAAATTCGTACAGTACGTCAATTCTGCAGGTAGGTGTCTTTTGTTGCAGCTGATAAAATTAATATTGGAATAATAATAATAATAACATATTTAATAATTAAAATTAATACTTTTTTTATGCTAGAAGAGTGATATATTTGGAAATTGAGAAACAAGTTTGGGAAAGAACACTCAAAAGTAAGTTTGGAATTGAAAAGAAAATCTATAACCCAACGGCCACATAAACAATTAATTGGCTATGGATCACGAAACTATAAAATGCTTATAAAACTATTACATTTGCTGGGCTGGAGCCAGTAGTTATACTGCTGCAAGTAAACTGGAGGCCCATCTTATTGCACTCTATATATACTATCAAATCCTCACAGAGAGGATGTATATCTCCACACACGAAGGAAAGGTCAGGGGTTTAAGATCACCTCTGGATTTGGAGTGCAAAATGCCAAGAAATCTGGATCACGTTCCAATATTTTTCATCCTTGGTTCGTCCAAAGTGATCCATGCCTCAATGCCTTTACCATCGATGGTCTCGATGAAGGCAATGAGATTCCTAAATGCTGGGCCAACTTTTCCCCAAAGACCAACCCAACAGGGAGGTCCCCATGCGAACTTCAAATTAGTCAAACCAAGCCAACTTGTAAATGCAAATATATCTGGCTTGTCTGCGGCAAAGGCTTCTAGTTGGTAGCAGTACTCTGCTATGTTTTCAGCCCCTTCTTCGCCTTGTAACACACTATCATTATCATGCACTGCGATGGCTTCGTTGAGCGAATCCACCAGTTTATACAACTCTGTACTCTTCTCATCCATGGGTTGAGCAATTGCACCAGTCCACCAAAAGTTGTTACCAATTGACCCGTCCGACATAGGTGGCTTTGTCCGCAGCCGGAGGTTCACTGCTTCAACTAAAATGGATGGTTTTGGATGAGCTGAAGGTAAGGCTTTTGTAGCAGACATGCAACATTTCCAAATGAAACATGACAATGTTACAATACGTGATATCTTGGCCTCAGGATTACCATTGCCTGCCTTTTCCTTGAGCAAGGCTATAGCCTTGGCATCAAAGACGAATCTTTTTGTGATGTAGTTACCTTCTGCGAACCACAGGCTCTCCGTGAGAGATAAATGGTCTTGTGGGGATGACGGTTTCGGTGGGAAGAATTGCGAGGCCTCACTTAGAGCGGGAGGTACTATTCCCTCTAAATCTCCACGGGATATCGAAGCCCAAGTAGCAAGGAAAGCCATGGCTGTTCCACCATCAAAGAGTTTATGCGAAGGTGAGAGGCCTAATGCTATTCCCCCGCACGAAAATAAACTAACCTGACATACAAGAATCGGTACGCTTAAGTCTTCCTTGATAAAGGGTTTGCATGGAAGGAGTAGGTTCAATGACTCGGTTTCATGGTGTTTTAAGTAGTCAGACATGCAACAATCAACTTTGGCTTCAAGGAATGGAACACCCTCATAGAAACGATCAATAAAGAGGTTATCAACCACTCTTCCTGCTAAAGGGTAGTAGAGGTCAAGGGCATGGGACAAAGACTTCTTTAGCTCCATGACAATAGAGTTGGGATCATTCACACTAGGGTAGAAGTAGACCGACGGTATATAAGTTGTGGGAGTAAGTTGGTCGAGAATGGAGAGCTTATAGGGCTCTTGATGCTGAATCAGATCGGGTGAGGATGGTTTCACAAACTCTCTTGAAATGATATGAATCTCCATCTCTTCTGTTCTCCTAATTAGGCTCCCCGTATTGATCAGAAGTGTTTTCGCTTCTTATTTTTTGAGCCTGGATATATAGCTGTTATTTATAAACAGCTTGAATTAATGAATTTGTACGGAGCACAGCTCAACGGACACTGTATGATTAATGTCTGCCGGGTAAATTTAATGTGCCGCGGTTTGAGTATATGAATGGCCGGCCGTTTACAGACTCCTCGCTATAGTGGCTGCCTAAGCTTCAATGGTCTGTTTTTTTGGTTAGCCAACTTGATTTTATTAGAAAAACAACGTTAGTCTTGCTCTGCAAGCTGAGCTCCTAACAGAATTAATGAATGAAAATAACATTGGAACAATCGTTAGACAAGTTGATGGGTTTGTTGAGGGTAGGAATATTTTAGATGCCATAAGGACCATTAGATTGCTTCGCAGCCCAAGCAACCACTACCATAGGATCCAGCTCGAAAATGATATATATGCAGCCGGCAAACTTTTCTTTTCAGACTTCCGTAGCTTTGATGAGCGCAAGGACTTTAGGTTTTGCCTTTTTTTGAGTGCCAATGCCATACATGGGAACGTGCAGGATAAGGTGCCATGTGAATCTAGAAGATTACATCCAATTAATGCCTGCAAAGGGCTCCTAAGTCCTAACTATAATGCCGCATGCATTGGTCTGTTAATGGCCCTGTACCTATGTCGCGTTTTGCTTCCGATTTCGGCCTACTCCATGTATCTTTAATTTCTTTCGTTTTCAGTTAGATATAAGGTCCAGCTAATCCAGCTAGCATATGTACGACATGCAACAATCCATTATTATACTTAATTATCCCATCCAGGTGGGGGGGGGGGGGGGGTTGGGGTNATTAGCGGCTTCTAATTGGCTAAAATTTATTGCTGCAAACAAGTTTTCGGAAAACCCTTTAATTAGTCTCATCAAGAGCAGAAGCTCCTCAGTTGACCATTCTGAAACATTGGGAGGTGTAGATATTGTCTCAAGGGTTGGATAAAGAACGGATAGTGTCCAGGGATCGAGGTTGGACTAGAAATCCGCAAGAGGAAATCTTTTTAGGACATAATCCAACATTAAAATTGAACTTAGTGAAATATGTATTAGGGATTTTTCTATATATATAATAAATTTGTTATTTATTTATTTATTTTTTTTTTGCCGGAACATGAATGACGGAATGTATATGAGTTGAGCGTTACTCCCTCGCAACTGCTCTCCCTTCGTTTTCTGTAGAAAATGTTAATGATGCGGTGTGTAAAACTGTAAATTGGTCAAGCTCAAAATAGAAACAGCAATCTAGTTCACACAGCTATTAGATTGTCTATATTTTTTAGTTTTTGAGATACTGGGTGGCCTGAGGATGCAACCTGCATTTGGATGCTCAGGAAGAGCTTGGATATACCTGGTGATTGGGCATAGCCAACCCCTACTTGCCTCTGGGAAAAAAGATTGGTATTGCACTTGGAATACTGTAGAGGAATACAGTTATGACAGAGGATGGCACTTACTAATTAAAGAATGTCTAAAAATTTGAAAGTGGTAAAAAGTATCAATTTATCATGTAATTAGCTTTACATTTCCATGAACATTATACCTGGGTACTAAAAGAGAGCAGTCGGCTTAAAACTCCAAGTGAATTTCAAGTGAATTTTCAAATTTAACCCCCATGTGCTTTTATTATTTTGTCAATTGTCAACCATTACATTCAATCTGACAGCAAGCACACAAATAAGATTGTTTAAAATTAAATAGGATTGTTTAAAATTTTTAAATATATTTTTTCTACCTGTTTTGTTTTTGTTATCATTATTTTTTTTTTATGAGACCTATTTTGTTATTATAAACAAGTAAATATTCTTAGAATGCCCCTTTATTACTATAATGTCATCTGTTCCAAATCAATGTAAGAAGGTTTTTTACTGAATGAGTGTTAATTATCTTGATTTGTAAAGATGTAGCATCAATATAGTTAACTAGATTAAGTTTAAAAATCATATTATAATTTTATAAACAAAGTAATAAAAACTAAAAAAATTAACAAAGAATATAAGATTATTTTCTCTAAGTATTGGAATTATTAGTTTTTTACTCTCTACACTAAATTCGTACTTAAAGCCTAAATCTGGAAACAACGCGCGGGCAAACCGCTAGTAATTTCTATTTGAAAGGTGATCGAGTCAAGCTAGTTAAACTAAAACTCGGCGTCATTTCACAAGGCGCTCTAAGGCTGAAGCTTGAAGCTTTTCACAAGATGCTTTAAAGGTTGAAGCTTCCACCCTGAGCAAGGCAAAGACTACACCAACATTCATTTCAATCTTTCTTCAATGCTCTGTCCCCTCGCCCAACCTTTTCTCCAGATGGTTGTTAATAACCTGAGAGATTCGGTTAGCTGCTATTTAAACATAGGTGTGTCTTAAGTGTTTATCATGCAAATAAGATAAATGCAATAAAATGGTTTGCGTGATTAAAATGCAACCTGGCTCGGATAGAAACAGCCTATTTTGAAACCAAAGCTGAGGATTTCAGGAATTCCAAACGGTTCTTTGTGAGGGTTATCTTCTCTTCTGCTTCTGCTGCTTTTTCTCGAACCCCGCGCACCACATCCTCTGGAGCTTTCTCTACAAACTGCATAGTAACAGAGAAGGTCAGCATGTACAGCATGTCGAGAGTAGACAAATAAAAATACCACCGATCCCAGGCCAAGGAACCCGCAACGTTATACATAGCATAACTAGCAGGGTAGGTAACATAGAACGTTGGATCTTATGCGCTTTTCTTTTGAGAAAGATATCTTTCAGGCCAATTGAAGATTCTCACTGTGTTTGATGCATTTTTGGCACAAGACTCTGTCTACTTAAAAATGCAAACAATTTCACAAGCTTGAATCAATAAAATGAAGATAAAAAAGGCAGCATTCATGAAGGCGGTACTTAGCTTTATTAACTTTAGTTATTCACTTCACAACGCTAATTTGCATATGAGGTGAGAGTAAACCCAATGTATCCCAGTATATGGCTAGCAGTAGCAAACATTAGTACCCCCCCAAAACAAAAAAGTAGAAATAGGAGAAAATGAAATTTCATACTTTAGGAGAATTGAGGCGTGCTGCAAGTCCATCATACTCCTGCTGCATCTTGGAAAGGCGCTTAGAGAGGCGTTCAACTTCAGCAGATATATCAACCATATCAGCAAGGGGAAGATATGCCTCAAGTCCTTCACTGGCAACAAGATGCACTGATTGGTTTGCATTCTCTGAAGAATCAGACGTTACATCCACCAGAAAAGAAATCAGTTCGACATCCCAGAAAAATTCAAATAAATGTCCCACAAAAGATAAGATACTAGAAAAACATAAATCAGCACAAATAAGATGTGCATGGTATACATCCCAACCATGAGAAAAAGAGAAGGGTAATAGTTAACACATAGAAAATTAGAAACCGTTTAACAATGCAACGTGCCTGGAGCAGAATTTGTGAAATGAGTATTTCCCAGATCAAGCTTGGACAGAAGGGCCAATACTTCCGCCTCATTCTGGATCAGTAAAGGTCATGAACATCAATAGATTGCACACAAACTGATAAAAACAAAAAAAACTTAGGAATGCAATAGACTCACAGATATATACTGGACGACTTCTTCACTCCCAACTACTGATGCAGATATACGTTTGGCTGGCTCAACTGAATATTCTGCCCTGGCATTACGTATTGCCCTAGTCTAATGTATATTTGACAGAGCTCATTATCACTGAAATTTGATGACTTAGAAAACTGAATACCATCACAGAGAGGAAGAATAAGTAGTAAACTTACTAAAGCTTGAAAATTTTCGAATTTCTTTATCGAATCAGCATCCTGTGGAAGTGACGTTTGGGGCCAACAAGAAACTATGAGAGCTTCTTTTCTGTTGGGAAGTGCCTGTACATATACATGAAAAAATGAAGATCACGAAATTACCATCATGTTATTGCCAAGCACTTTAATCGGTGCAATGTATTGTTGAGCTGCCAAACAGCCTCCAATACATAAACCTTTGGATGAAATTCTTAACTATGACTGCTGGCTAGGATAAAAATCCTCAATTGAAAGGTAAATTAACTTAAAAAATGAATGCAAAATTTATACCTGCCATAGTTCTTCCGTGACAAACGGCATGAATGGATGTAGCAATTGCAGTATATTCTCAAAGACATATAACAACACTGCCTGTGCCACCGAAGCAACAGAATCACCCCCAGAATGATATAGACGAGCTTTACTGGCTTCGATATACCTGGTAAATAAAAATATGTAACTACACTTTGTTCCCCATATTGGGTAAGCTACTCAATCATGGAACACTAAATTAAAGGTGCACATTTAGTTTCCCTGAGCAGGAATTTATGCACTCTGTGATGCTTCCATATAAAGGATTAATGGTGGGTCTGCTTTCCATTGGAGAAACGAAAAAATTTTAACCTACCAATCAGCAAAATCACTCCAAAAGAAATTGTAGGTTTCTCTTCCAACATCTCCAAAGAAGAACTTATCATAGCTTGCAGTTACCACGTCAATGAGAATATGAAGTTTCGAGACCTAACAGTGAAACAAAAATATTAATCAAATAAAAGACAAAGCAACATAGAAATGTATCAGCATTACAACTAGTTTCTCACCACCCAACATTCTGGTAAAGGTAGTTGGAGCACAGTCTCCACTCTGTCAAACTGGAAAAACCACAATCTTTTAGTTCACAACGTTGAATACCCATATGAAGCCTTTTAGCATAAAGAAAAACTATATGAAGCCTTGACACTCCCACAATAGCACCCTATAACCTCTTGCAACAAAAAGTAAACAAACCTTATAAGCTAGTACAGCTTCCCAAGCAGAAATATCAGTTTGACTGGGCAAATTCTGCAAGACGAACTTCCCAGCATTCCACAGCTTGTTCGTGAAGGCCTTGTTGGCAGTCAACCTTTCCATAGATAAATTTAGGTCCTAAATGGAAAGCTTGCATATGTTAGCCAATAACAAGGCAGAAGAATACATGGACAAGGAATCACTGATTTGCATGGAGTATTTCTTTTAAAAAGCTGTTATATTGTCTTGAACTGTGATTAAAGGACAAGATAAACCTGGCCAGCAGTTCCCAGAGCAAGAGTGAAACGTAGAGCATCAGTTCCGAACTCTTTGATTGTATCAAGAGGATCTATCACATTTCCCAGAGTTTTAGACATTTTCCGCCCCTGAAAAAATAATTTAGAATTCCAAAATGAAATAGAGAGCCCTAATGATCAATTTATAGGTACATAAAATTTTAAAACAAAGGCCACTTCATTGAAATAAAATATTCAAGTAATAATTATACAGGAATCAACTTCCCCTAATTTGGATTGTTTTTCCTGGTGATAGTAAGAACACAACATTGTTGGAGAGAGAGGGACTAACAGAGAAGAAAACATCAAAGTTAAAACAATTTTGGAAGTAAAATTTGTTCCTCATCTTCAATGGGTACAAGCTCTTCTACAAATTTGAAGGGCTTCACATGAATACCAACACATGCATGCTGATAAACGAGCAAATTAGACATGTACTCCAGTCACCTGAGAGTCCCGTATGAGTCCATGAAGATAAACATATGAGAATGGAACAGTCCCAGTGAACTCGATTCCCATCATGACCATTCTTGCAACCCAAAAGAACAAGATGTCATGCCTGTCAAACAAAGAAGAAGTCATAGACTTTTTGTTTCAGCAATCATCAGGGTACCACAATAAATTTGTGGGCACGGAGATACCTAATGAAGCAAACACAAGTGGCAAGAGGAAAGGCAGAAATCACAGAAACCATCAACAATGCACAAAACCCAGTAAAAAGCTATAATCCTGCCATTATCTTACACAAGATTAGTACGTCAGTTATCAAATTATTCAACTAATTCCACTTGGGAGTAAGATATAGATATCAAAACCAATAGGGATTGGAGATCAAGTGGTGAAACCACCAGCCATTAGATTGTCATTTTCAATTGACAGGCTCAAAATAAAAGCAAGGTGACATCTGGTCGACCACCTGGCTTAATTGGTAAACTTTATGCTAATTGACTGGCCTATTCAACTGGTTACTGCGGTCTTGTCTGATGACTGTATCACATTCCAGTCAAGAGCTGATAGTTTATAGGTTGGACTAGCCCCAAAGGAAAAGAATAAGAAAGAAGTAAAAAAGAAAACCGATGAGCAAGAGGTTACTGGTTAACTTTAGCAAGAGGTTATTGGTAAACTTTATGCTAATTGACTGGGGTATTCAACTGGTTACTGCGGTCTTGTCTGATGACCGTATCACATTCCAGTCAAGAGCTGATAGTTTATAGGTTGGACTAGCCCCAAAGGAAAAGAATAAGAAAAGAAGTAAAAAAGAAAACAGATGAGCAAGAGTCAGCAAGAAAGAAATACCCAGTTTCCATCATTGTTGTCGGATAAAACCTCTTAAAGTCCTCTGCAGAAATATCTGGCCACCCAAGAGTGCTGAAGGGCCAGAGTGAGCTGAAAAGAAAATTAAAAGAACATCTAAAGCTGAGCAATGAACTCCAGTTTCCAAGGTAAAAAATTTGAGATTCATGTTAGTAATGACAATTGGCATCCACGGGAAACACATTGTAATCCCAAATCTTACTCTGCTCCAACACAAGTTCAATGATTAAGGATTAAGTAGAGAATGTGCAGCATATTATAATACAGAAATAGAGTGGCGAATTTTGCATTCTCAACGAACAATGAATGCAGATTTACAATTTCTTAAGTGCTTAATCTCTGAGGGTGTAAGATTATCCACATTAAACTGTGTCTAGGGGGATGATAAAAAGTGGGAAGAACTGATAGAAGGTAAAACCCTAATCTAGTTCAACGTTCTATTGTCTTTGTTGACCTTGATCATAAATCCATTTGCTAGTGTCAGTTTCTTTAGTTGCTGACATATATTTATCTTTTAGCAAACAATTCAAATGGACACTAGCAAGCATAACAAGAATGGATCAGTAGATGGCAAAACATCAAAAATAGACCTGGAAAACCATGTGTCAAGAACATCCGGGTCTTGATATATTTCTACATCTTTCCCATACTTCTCATGTGCTTTTGCAAGGGCCTCGTCAGCATTCCGAGCAACTATATAATCATCTTCTGAGTCTTTTCCAGCAATGTACCAAACAGGAATCCGGTGTCCCCACCACAGTTGCCTGCTGATACACCAATCCTTAATGTTTGAAAGCCAATGATTGTAGATCTGCCATGCAGAAAAAAGAAAAAAGACATCTTTAAGCTAAGCATATGAAACCAAGTTTGAATTATAACACTATTCAAGTAATATATTCTCGCTTGATGGAGTTGATGACCCATAGGATGGAGGTAGAGCTCCAGTTTATGCTGTTTCAAGTTTATATGTATTTGTATGCTAGGGAAGAACAGTATGGCAACACAGAAACCTCGAAAGCACACAACCAGTGAGGTATGAGGCTCAGAAGAAAAAATAGAGCAACATAATGAAAAGAAGCTTTCTCGTCTTGTTCATACCTTCTCAAATCTTTCGGGCAAGATTTTTAATTCTCCCTTTTCAACAACATGAAGAGCCTTCTCAGCCATGGTCTCCATGGTTAAAAACCACTGCTTGCTTACCAGTGGTTCTATTATCTGATGGAAGCAAAAAACAATATTATCAATAATCGAAAAGTAATCCTGAAACCACTGGAAGGGTATAAGTGAACTCAAACTTTACATACTTCTCCACCACGTTGTGATCTGGGAACTCGTAAAGTGTGCGGTTCTTTTTTCACTGCTAAGCCTGTCTCCTCAAGCTCTGACCATAGTTTCTTCCGTGCCTCAAATCGGTCAAGACCACTAACATCCTCAACCACCAAGTGTTAATAAAAAAATTCCTACATCACATTAATTTGTTTACTTGATAAAATCTTGCTAGAGGCTTACCAGTAAAGTCCAGCAACTTCATTAAGGGTTGCATCCTTGTTCATGACATTAAGTATGGGAAGACCAAGTTTTCTAGCAAGAAGGTAGTCATTATGATCGTGTCCAGGGCTTATCTTCAAGACGCCGGTGCCAAAATCTTTATCAACATTCTGTCAAGATAGAATTCATACATTCACCCAACAACTATTCAGACTGGTTAAGAGGAACTTGGCAATGCAACTCCAAAACATACACATACAAATACACACAGAGAGGGTTGATTCTTACGCAAACTTTTTATCTTGCATCAAATTGGTTTTGCCAGTTCTCAACTTACCAAGAAGATCATAGTATATTTTCATGGGATTAAAGTAATATACTAATGTACGGTTTAAATACAAGTAAATAAAGAAAACAACAGAGGATTTCAAATTTTCAGGCAACTTATCCCAGCATAATGGGATGAAAGCAATAACAAAATCAGAACTGCACTATATCTTCCTTTGTAAAAATAATTTAGAAATCTTGCATCTTAGTTCAGAATCTAAACAAAGGACAACTGCAGCACAGAACAAAAGTCCCAGTGAAACTGAATGATGCACACACATGACCATGCTTCTGCATCATTAACAGAATAAAAATTTCACATCCAAGCGTATAGAGGAGAGGGGCCGAAAGCTAAGTTTGACTCTCTGAAACTATAACTTTATTGTTGAGTTAGACAAACATATTTCATCATCCAAAAGGATATCCTTGATGAAATGATTCCTTAAGCAAACCATTGTATCTTAGATTCAAAGCAATCTTAGACATCATTACAAGATTGAGAAAGAAGCTCGAAAAGTCTTATATCACAGGGAAAGTACATATTAGCCATCATATATAGAAAAAAAAAAAAGAAAGAAAGGAAATGAAGACTTATCATTCTGTCTCCTGGAATATTAAGAGAAGCAGAAGCAGAAGCAAGTAAAATAAAAAGGAACATTTTATTGGTCTAGATCATTGGAGTTTCTTTTCCTAAAAAAAAAATCTGTCATCTAACATAAAATAGAACATTGAAGTAGCCTCTTCTGGAGAAAACGTATGATCTTTCAATGCAATCATCAAGCATGAACCACAAGCCCTCACAGCAACTTGTGAAATTTTTGCTGATTCAGAAGATATACAATTATAATTTTGGAGTGTAATGCTGCAGTACTGAAAAAAAATTACCATCATGCAAACCTTTAAATGAAAATGTAAAACGCAATGAGGACATGAAAGGAACATGGGTTTTTTACCCTATCCGATATAATGGGGACCTGACGACCATACGTCATAGGTACAATTGCCATCCTTCCAATGTATTTAGCATATCGATCATCCTGCATATCCACCATTAAGAATTTTGCATTTTCAAAACTTTCAATAACAAAATTGATATATATGCAGATGAAAAAGCATGTGCATGAGCATACATAACTGACAACTAGGCAGTTATATTTTATGTGCCCATAACAAATTCATCCATCTCTCACTTTCAGGTTTGCACTTGGAAATGAAACGATAGTCTATGTTAGTCTTTTCCTTTGAAGCAATATTTTGGTTTTCTTTTGTGGGTTCAATAGCATCTATTCATTAGGCAATAAGTGGAAGCATTCACCAAAGTAACCATACAGTATCCGATTAAGTTTGACTAAATTTTTCACAAATGGTTACTAAAACGAAGCGTGATTGAAATCTTATAGAGCATAAGGCATCTCCTAGTACAATCATAGAGAATCGAATTTAGACATCTTATGCATCTTGTCTCTGACATGGGAAACATCAAAACTTAAAAAAATCTTTTGAATACTATTATCTGTAGTTCAGAAACTGATAATCCCAAGCAGCTTGCAAAAGAGGTCAAAACATATTGTGAATTGGAATTTGGCAGAATGCTATGGACCCCTAGCAACACTAAAGCTAGAAATAACAGGTGAAACAAAAAAGGGAACACTTATTGTGCCTAATTGAGCTTAGTGACGAAAATTGAACAAGGTAAGAATGGCCATCAGACATTTGGTGGCCTCCTCATAAATATACACACATATCATGATCCGGTACTTCCCCTATGGTTTGGTTATTCAAACTATAGGCAGGTGAAATGGACAAAGTAATACCTCAGGATGCACTGCAACAGCTACATCGCCAAACAAGGTCTCAGGGCGGGTTGTTGCTATTGTCAAAAATTCATTCCTACAATATCAAGAAATATCAATGTGGACATGCATCTTGTAGAATTCATTGAAGGTTACAGCAACATATAGGACCTTGAGGTAATTTCAGAAATATTGAAGTGCAAGCATTTCTATAAAAAATAAATATGCAGAAATTCTGACAAAAGTGAAAAACAAAACCGCATGTGCAAAATATAGTTTACCATTTTTTCCTATTCCTGGTATAGTATGAATCATTGATGAAATGTACAAGTCCAAAGTTGGAATTCCCAAGCCAAGTATCCAAAAAAGGTGACACTAGCTATCTTCCTTTGGTCAGCCAATTCAGAGAAATTTGGCCAAGGGTAATCAGATATTTTAGCATTCACCAAAATGCCATTTCCAATTCTTAGAGCTAATCAATTATCGTAATATTCATTCATGAACTTATACTTACTGCAGAGAAGGAGCAAATCACAGAAACTTAGCAGGCACTATTTAATAATCAATAAAGCAGGGACCACATAACATATACACAAGCACAAGAAAAAGGAAGCAAAACATCATTCTTTTTAAAAAAAACACAGACTTCTTGAAGCTCTCAAAACAGCCGGTTGCATTGAAACCTCTAATTATTGAGGATTACAGTATGAAGCAAAATAAAAGGAAAAAATGCATGCCATTCCTCCATGACTACCTTGAGCCTCCAGCCACACGATACTTGATATAGAATAAAGAGCCAGGTTCTTCTGTATATTCTACTTCCTAAGCACAGATAAAAAGAAAAAAATATCAAAGGGCACTGTGTTAAATAAAAGCAGAAGCTACCACCAATGAACTCCTGTAATCCAAAAATCACACACCAAGTCTGAAACTGCAGTCTGAAGATTTGGAGACCAGTTCACTAAATAAGACCCTGAAAATATCAAAACCAATAAGCACTTGTTGAGTGCTAAATATCAACATATGTTGCACCATCAAAGCATAGAACTGGAATAACTATAATAAGAACACAAGAGAGCTTATTAAACCCCCACTTCTTCCTGAACGAAACTGGTTCAGTTCCTGAACATGTGTAGCAGGGCTTATGCAAAGAGATGTAGTGACACACACAAGAAGAGCTTCCATGAAAAGTTCTTAAAATAGTTGACATTACACATAATTTTGCTTACAAGTAAAACTGCAAAATTAGAGGGCAAGTGGAGTGGGGCTGATACCTTTGTAGATCAAACCTTTTTCATGAAGTCTGACAAAAGCCTCAATTACAGCTCCTGCAAAACCAAAGCATTTCTCAGAAGTCAATTACTTGAAAAAAAAAGAATCAGATCTTCACAGATACACGCAGACATTTTACTTTCCACAAGAGCTATTTACAAGTTTATATCGGAAATTCAGAAAGTGTAAACAACCAGAAAATTGAAACAGATAGATGGGTGAGGTAAGGGAGAGGATAACATGTAAGCATTTTACACCAACAAGCTTCTGCACTCCCTGGTAACTCTTTACTAAAATATGGTGCTATGCTTCAAAGGAAAGAAAACTGCCTTACGACTTAGCTGTTCATCAAGAGTAAATCGCTGTCTAGTCCAATCACATGAAGCACCAAGTCTTTTAATCTGGTTTGTAATAGTTCCTCCATATCTAAAAATATGAAAAGCCAAATAAGAAACACGGAAATAGGCTAGAAAGATGAAAAAAAAAAGGTTAGATGCTGCAAGACATTGCAAAAAGTAGTAGAGAATCAATCACAAAAAGCACCTATTATGCAATCTTAAAAGGTTAATTTAAACACTTTAGGGGGAAAAAAAAAACCAGAAAATTTGATGTTGTTTCATGATAACAGAAGTTCATCTAATATATGTTAACAAGATAAAGTTTGTGAACAATAGAATGAGGCGAGAGGAGCAAGACAACTGGATGTCCACTTGAAAGGAGAAAGGAACAACCATGATAATCTAAGAAACAATTAAACAACCTCATGTTTAAAGACAAGGAATACACAAGGTGACAAACACACATGTTTGCCAGTAACTTAAAACTAATGGGAGCCAAAAAGGACAGGTTACTTAAAGTCAAAACAATAGGAGAGAAGTGAAGAATAACATACTTCTCTTTCCACTCCCAAACTCGTTCCGTGAACTCATCTCTACTAAGGTCGGTCCTTTTTATTCCTTCAGATGCAAGCATTTTTTCCACAACCAACTGGAAAAGATTAAAGTCATAATCGACAAGGAATTCTAGAACATCAAACGCAAACAGACAACATCACGAATGCCTTATGGGACAATATCATGTACAACAAAAAAGGAGAAGAAGGAAAGGCTGAAGATGTAAATTTAAAAAGCCATGCAATGAAATCCATCCATATTATGTGACACAAATGAAACAAATTTAGGAGGGAGCAATATAACTCTTCAAGAAATGAGTAAAAAAATTACACAACCAAACGAAAAAGATAAATCTTTAGTACTTTCACAGGACATTTGATGGGAATTATTAATCATTTGGCATGTCCTGGATCAATAGAAAATGTCAGCAAACATCCCGTAGGTACTCAGAACGAACCTGAGTTGCAATGCCAGCATGATCAGCTCCAGGAACCCAAAGTGTTGGCCTTCCCTTCATTCGGTGGTATCTAATCATGATATCCTATCGAAGAAGATCTCAAAGTTAAGCAAAAGAACAAACATCGTTCCAGAAAAGGGCATGTGATATAGCCACAACCTCAAGAGTGACAAAGATGGCATGGCCCATGTGCAGTGATCCAGTAACATTGGGAGGTGGCATGGATATCACGAAAGGATCACTTCCCCTGTCAAAGTTTGGCTTAAAATACCCTTGAGACTCCCACCTAACCTCCAGAAATTATCAAGAAACGCGATTAGAAGCAGTACTCAAAACGGGGCCGATAACAAGATTGAAAACGCAAAGGAAAAAACACTCAAGCTTGAAATTTCCAAAAAGATAGGACGTCTATCCGTTAAAGAACCAACGGTAAAAGGTTTAAGAAAGAAGAATTGGGAAAAGGGTACAGCCAAGAATAAAATACCAGCTGTAAATGCGTTCTTCGGAGGAAAATTCGAACGACTTGGGCAGTTCAGGGGAAGAGGACGCACCATTCTCCGATGCAGCAACTGAAAACGCAATTAGAAACGTTAAAGAAACCATGGAAGCAAATAACAGAACAAAGAATCACAAACCCAACATATAAACACAGAAAGCAAGCAAGAAAGAATCTTTAAACCAATTCAGCGTTGCAATTTTACACGTAAATTCGTACCGGAGAAGGAGCGGCGGGGATGGAGGAGAGCGAGGCCCCAAGAGCGAGAGAGGGAGATGGAATGGCGTCGTTTGGTGAAGAGGAGAGGATTGAGCCTGTGAGCGGAGTGTGAGGATAACAGTAAGGGAGTAGAGAGTGCGGTTTGGATTAACATAGTTGATTTTCTTTTCTTTTCTTTTCTTTTCTTTTTGAGAAAAATGCCAAAAGATGTATTGGTATTTAGGCAGAGGCCGCCATTACAATGTTTGATGTTTTGTGTAAGAGAAAAGAAAGGGAGGGAAGGGATTCAAGTATTCAACTGATAAACCCCCAGGTAGGGTGTGGGTGGGGTTTTAGTGGTAGTGAGACAGCGCAGAGAAGAGAGGCTTGATATCGTTCTCTGGTTTCATTGGGAATTTTATTTTTGTTTTTAAATTAATTATTGCAATATCATTTTTGGAGATGTAGAATAATGTTTTTTTTGGTTTCCCAAACGATACCGGAGCTTTGCCCCGACTAATCCGGCGACCCGCGTCGCGCATCTGGGTATGGTGGGTGAGTCTCCAATGACGATTTTCTATGTACACGATGACTCGAACTCGAGATCTCGCTTAAGCGGAACCAAGGAAGCTATTGCAATGGTAATAGTAAAAGTTCCTACTAGAATCATAAAAAAAAAATCCTACTAAAAATGAAAATCTTCAAAATGAGAATTAAAGATTTAATTTATTTTAATTTTTCTCCCGCGTAATTTCCCCTCTAATTTGGGGTAAATAAACATTCCAAGGAATAGATGGAGATGAAGATTAAAAAGTTATCTTCCTCACTGCATTACAAAATTCTCTTCAAACAAAATTAAATTAGAAATTTCCTTCTCTTCTGTAAAAAAAAAAAATAGAAATTTCCCTTTCTCATCCTCTGGCTTCGCTGTTTTTTTTTTTTTCTTTTTTTTTCGAATGAAGCGTTTAAAGTTATAGAATGTGACAAACCACAATTAGTCATGTATTTTTTTGATCCAAAAGGTTAATATTTCATTACTGGGAGACAGACAAATATCCTGGTACAAAAGCTTTGCAAGTGGAGCTGGTGGAGCAAAGACCCACCCAATGGGGAGGGCGTTGCCGTTTCCTAGCCTCCCTTGCAATCCAATCAGCAACCTGATTGACATTCTAAGACAGTAACAGAGAGAAGTTAAAAGCAGAGGCACATCTAGATATATCAGCTATGATATTGGTATAGCCATTTTTATAAGGCCATAACTAACTGGCCACATCTATATATGTATATAGTATATATAGTATATACTATAGAAATTGATAACTCTTAGTAAAACAATATCAATTCATCCTTCGTGTCTGAGTTGGAGTTGCAGCTGATGTTTCCGGTGAAGCGTTCAAATACAAAATTAATAATCTCCTCCGAAAATGTGCTTTCACGATTTCCTCTACGGCAGCCCCTAACAACCGCTTGTCAGTACTGTTGCAATTAATAGTGTTGACAAGCAACTTTTTTTCTCAGATTTTCTTAGTACCTGCTAAGTCATTAACAGCACTAAATTTCTTATTTTCATCAGTGAGAACTAAGCACAAGATACAACATATTGAGGAACTGTTTCATCACTACTAGTTTCTTACAGAGGAATTGTTTCACTTGCTAAATTAAAGGATACGCAAGTGATGCATATGGGCGCATTGTAGGCTGGCCATTTTTTTTACTTTAAAATAATTAGTTTCACATTCCATCTCTAATATTTAGAGGGGAAAATTTTGTTCATATTTTAAATTTCAACCCAAAACGCAAGGGGCTGCTTACAAAGGTACCTGTGTGTATATATATATGTGAAGAGCATCTCCCAGCATAGAGAAGTACAAACGAGCGAGTGATTTGAAACAATCCCCTCCAAGCTAAGTATATATTAGCTTCAAATTAAGTCCATATTCATCCCAACAGAAATCATCAACCCCTCTTCACTGGATTACCCCCATCCAAAATCATTCAAATTATCCCTTTCCGACAAACTTCCCGCGCGTAGTAATAGTATATAAATTATTACTATTAATTTGGTGATAGTCTCTTTTTGATCTGGAAAAGCCTTGTCTTCTGCCACAAGCAAAGCAAACATCATTAAATTCTCCACAAGGACCATATTTCTCAATCCATGCAGTAAACACACGACGTAACACCTCCCATGCCAAGAGATTGTATCGGGAATGCACCAGCATTTCATGACTTGTATGATACAGAGAGAATGGGATTGGATGACTTGGTTGTCTTGACCAGAGAAGCTATCTCAAATGTCAACGCTGAGTCTTTGAGCAAATCTGGAGGGGAAGGAAGGGCTGGAGTTGCAGTTGAGTTTGCAGATTTCGTTCCACAAGTACTGTCCAGGAACCGGACTTGTCTCTCATCTCGAGTTGGGTTCAGATGGGCTACAATGAGTTGGACTTTGGATGGGGAAAGCCCATATGGAACGTTATCTTAGGAGGAGTTAGTCCAACTCTAAATAATCTCACTAGCATCAAAAAAAAAAAAGATAGGACATAATGGAGAGGACCTTGATGCATGGACAGTAAAACGCTTAAGTTTAAAGTAGCAAACTCTAGGAATTCATGTGCCCCTAAGGGCAAAAACCCATGAAACAACAAGTACTCTTAAAGTTTGATTGCTATTTTTGGTTCTTTCTTTAATGAGGAAAAGTATTTCTTTTTTTTTGTTTCCCATTCGGTATCCGGAGCTTTACCCCGACTAATTCGGTCGACCCGCGTCGCGCACCTGGGTATGGTGGGTGAGTCTCCCAATGGGGATTTTCTGCGTTCACGAGGACTCGAACCCGGGACCTCGCTTAAGCGGAACCAAGTGGAAAAATATTTCTTTAAAAAAAATATATCAAACCATAAGAATTAACATAACTTTTTAGACCAACTCAAACTCAAAAACCGAGTTTGTGGCTGTACCTGTATGTGGTACAACAACCAGTTGCCAAAGTAGATTGAAGTGGGATTGGGATAGGGATACAAATATGCCAATAACAGAGTCCTAGCTGGCAGACTTATTAGCTACCCAATTCGCTGCACTGATCAAAGGCTTCTCTCCTAACATGCAAAAGCAATAAATGCTGATTAAGGTAGCAAATTAATGGAATAATAACATATATATAATCACAAAACAGAGGTTGTTGGAAATTACGTCGTTTAATGAAGAGGGGAGGATTGAGCCTGTGATCAGCGGAGTGTGAACTGTGAAGATATAAGAGGAATGGAGTAGATAATGTTTTTTAACCTTGCTGTTATCCCTGAGATCACAAAAGGGCATTTGGTCTAGTGGTATGATTCTCGCTTAGGGTGCGAGAGGTCCCGAGTTCAATTCTCGGAATGCCCCCTATTTTTCCCTTATGCTTCTGAGTAATTAGTTATTTTTTACCGTGGGAAAATATGTTTAAATTAACTATTGGAGGGGAATAATACAGTTTTCATTTTTTTTTTCTCCTCATCCATTCAGTTTTCATATTTTTTTTTGGTTTTTGTTGCATGAAATGTCCCAAAAACAGAAAAAGACTGTTTGGGAAAAAAGCTTACATCATAAAATTAGGATTAGGAAATACGGGTGAAGAGTGTAGAACCTGGGTTTAACGCTTAACAAGGATCGATGGACCTGGATTTTTCATTTAAAGTGGGTGCTTAACTACATGTTTATATGAAAACACATAAAAAGTTTTAGTTATCTAAAATATTACCAAATTAAAATTATTATGAGAAAAAGTTACCATTCACGCTCTATTTGTGAGCGCGACACGTCATCAAGTGGACCCCACTGGAAGTGGGTATACTTGTTTCGTCCGGATCCGTTAGAAAGCGAATCGGTCTGTGCCTGGAACGGGTTAAACCATAAATTAAAACAATACTCCACATCACCCAAACAAACCCAAATCTCGAATTTCTCAATAAATTGAAATACCTAAATCTTGAAACATTAATTTTTTTTTCAGAAGTGAGGATACGACAAAAGTTAAAAAACCGATTCAGAGATTTTCGGTTGGATATTTCAATTTATTGGGGAATATAGGATTTGAGTGTATTTAGATGATGTGAAGTATTTTAATTTGTGGTTTAACCTGTTCCAGGTGCAAACAGGTTCGCTTTCTAACGGATCTGGCGGGTACACCCACTTCTTGTGGGGTCTACCTGATGACGTGTCACCCTCACAGACGGACAAGTGGTGTTTCACTTTACCAGGTCAACCCGTTAACAGAAATTCATAATTTGTGACAACTTTCTCAAATACTTTTAGTTACACAAGTGTAGGTAATAACCATTCATATATTTTGGTGACAATAATTTGATTTTAGTTACAACTAGGCAACTACACGTGTTACACACGTGCTTGTGTGCTGATTGATTTATACCGTGTTGCACACGGATATTTAGTTAATCTTACCGAAGGAGACAAAAATAATTGAAAAGGTATTTCCTATTCTAAAATACAAATACTAAAATAGGAACATAACAAGAGAGGATTTGAAAGCTTACCTTGAATCCCCTTGAAGGTTATGTTATTTGCCTTGGGTTTTATTTCTTGATTGTGAATGAAGCACAAATTTTTTATTTTGCCTACCACAGGTCGCCGGGAGCCTCCCATAATCATGGTTATCAAACCCGACCCGGCCCGGCCGATTGAACCGGGTTAACCGCGACCCGGAGACAAATCCAGGTTTTTAACCCCTCCGGTTTGTGCCCTCCAAAAAACCGGCCGGGCCGTGCCGGGTTCTTCGGGTTTTCCGGTTTTGTTGACCCTTTTCCGATTTTTTCCGGGTTAAAAGTAAAAAATTTCAAAAAAATTATCTTGGTCAGACCATGATCAGACCTTTGGTTGGACCTTTATGTAAAAATATGCACATTTTTACTATTATTCCTCATACCGGTCAGACCCGGTTGGACCCTGGTTAGACCTCTAAAACCGCGACCCAAACACTGAAACGGGTCAATGGCTGGGCCGGGTTTAATAACCTTGCCCATAATTAATCCGCAAACACGTAAGGCGAGACCTTTCTCAAGCCCAAACCATAGGGCGATTATGTCTCAAGCCTCTCTAGTGCCCTTGCCTGGATAATCATGGAAGGACCGTAACTAGGATAACAAGGAATAAGACTGACATAGTTAATAACCAATTCTTTAAAACATAAAGCATGGTTTTGTTTAGCAGTGAAAAAAAAAGATTAGCTTAGTAATACGATCGCCATAGTGTGTGGTTTCCCTCATTTTATAGCACAAAAATTGATTGTAACATTAAATACATGTGACCTTTGGTTTTCAAGAAACATTTCATAATTTGATGTATGGATGCATGTGACTCTTAAATTTTAGCATTTAATTTTTTTAAGCTCAATTATGCCTTCTCATTACCCTAACATTCCCTATTGCAATTAAATATAGAATATTAAATTTTTTTATTAAATTCATTAAATAATATATTAATTATTTTTTTATAAAATTAGTTGCCACATGTCAATTTTTAAAAAGCCACTTGTCATCAGAGATTTAAATCTCTAATTTAATATATTTATATAGATAGATTGATGGTCTAACCTTGTGTGACTCACAGATCTTTTGTTAAAGTTGGCCAGTGAATAAAAATTTTTATATTACTGGGATTGGGAACATGGTGTATAACAAGACACATATCAAATACACATACCCAACCATTCTCATCCTTAATGAAAACCAGATTCTTCCTAGCAATCCATATCGACCACATTGCAGCTAATCCGACCACATTGCAGCTAATCCATATCGACCACTATCCAAGTAGCTCTAGTTCGAGGCGCAACCTGACAATATCCATGGCCAATATCTCTAAAGCCATACCTTCATGGAGTCTGGTGCAATCCACGTAGTGCATGCCCCACCAATTACGTACATATCTTCTGCCAAAAATTCCAAGAAATCGGACAGTGCAGAATAAATGGGAGCACGTCTCCAAAGAACAAACACCAACACATGGTGTGGGCACTCCTCTTGATCAGCAGGAAAAGGAATTGCACCACGTCTGAGTAGTCCCTCCCTGGTTGCAATTCCTTTATTATTTAGTACCAGCTATACAGAGTAAGCCGCTTTTGGCGCGGAACCAAAGGCTACCAATTAACCACATATTTGAAGCACGCGCTGGTGGTAAAGCAGAATTGAAAATAAACTCACAGCCTTCCTCCACACAGAAATCTTTACATCCGTACGTCACTTCCCCACCTCCAACTGTCAGCCTGATGTAAAACAAAATCAGGGGGTGCCTGTCTTTATTGATGTTGTGTAATTGTGGTACAATAGAGGATGTATGAGTACAAGGGAGCCAATCGGGAAGATGAGTGAGAGAGCCGAGAGAGAGAATGAATGGAGGAGAATGGAAGAAGCCCCAAAAATATCTGATTTTTGGGGTATTTATTTGGAGTCAGCCCGACCACGTGTCGTGCTCCGATTGGTTGTCGTCAGATCACCTTTGGATAAACACGTTGATAAGGTTTCGTGGGCCTCCCGACTTTGGGCCTCGTCTACAGGTCCTGGGCCTCGTCTGCAGGTCCTGGTCCCTGATCCTTGGGCCTCATCATGGGCCCTGA
>JAKUCV010006603.1:0-96000 GCA_028386065.3 Turnera subulata | reverse complement strand
ACCAGGAACAGGTTGATAACCTGGTACGGCCCTAGCTTATCCGTGACGGGGCCCAGAAAGATAAAAATTGGATAATGGATTTTATTTGAGTCTTTGGGTCGGTTTTTACTTATTTTTGGACTTGAGTAATTTTTAGTGTCCATATTGATCGTCTTTCCATTGTCGTGAGCACTTCGGACTCACCCCTCACCTGCGGGCTTTCATCCCGTAGGATGAGTTGTTCATTGTACAGGTTTGGTGCATTCCAGACAGGCTGCAGCGTTATCCCTTGGACAGGCTTGGATCCATAGTTTGCACCTATGCATACAGTGTTTGTGTGAGTTTCATAAGTCTTCCGTTGTGCATGTTTTTACTATTATTGGGCCATTGGGCCGGTTTGATATTTGTGATGTTTTCCTATTATAGGCTGTTAAGCCCAGTTATCTGTTGTTTACACTGTATGCTGGTCTTTATTTGGTTGGGTCGTCACAGTTCCGGCACGTGTTTACTGTGTACGGTAAATACGGGTCGGGGCGTTTCATTTTTGGTAGCGGAGCGGGCGTTAGGTCTTGTTGGGCAGTCTTTGTGTGTTTGTTGTCTTATTTGCATAGTTCGCTCCAGTAGTTTAATATTTTATATCATTTTAGTTAGTGCATTATGGATCCAGTCAAGGGACACCAGCTGTCGCAGAACATACACATATGAGGTAATGATGCCAAAATAAGCGGAAGTATAAATATTATTAATATTGCTATTATTTTGAGTACAAATAGAAATATTACATTGATATTTTATAAAAAGGGAAATAATACATTGATTTTTGATATTTATAAAAATAGAAATACATTTAACGATTTGGAACGACGTTGACACGGAAACTGTTTGGGTCGTTGTTGATGTTGACCGTGGCCCTATCGCTCCACGAGAACCACATGCCGCCTCTGTTCTGTTGGCCAGGAATCTCAAACCGGTTAGCTTGAGGGAATCGGAGTGGAATCAGACCGTGATCGTCTCGTGGTTGCCACTGTGTCTCCGTCAGAAGAACCATGTTCGGCTTGTACTGGTTCTTCAAGTCCCTCAGGGTTCGCGATAACTCCTGTGCACGTCTTGCTACTCCTCTGCAGTTCCACACCAGCAGTCTTGCCTTTGGCCAGGTTGGAGGTAGCCGAGTCATTCTGGGCATGCTCTGAGCCGTCATCGAGAGCTGGTAGTAGGCGCCTTGCTCCACAGTTTGGCAAGTGGACTCCAGGTTGAACTCCTGTAGCCTTTCAGAGATGAAGAACATCACTGAGTTTGCCGAGCCGTAGAAGGATGTCCTCAGAGTGCCGTGGTCCTCTAGGAAGAACACCTCTTCCATGGGAGTGATGAAGAACCGTGACGAGTAGAGTTCGTCGACGAAGACTAGGCGTGGCATTCTTCCGAGCTCGTTTGGTAGCTCCTCTGGACGTTCGTTGACCATGCTGTACGCCAGACGGTTTCTCCGGCCAAGGTTGGCACCTTCGACGAAAAAGACCGATGAGGGAGCAGGCATTTTGATTTGGACGTGTGGGGTTTTGTTTTTGGAGCGTTGTGTTTTTGTTTTTCTGAACAGCTTGTTTGCTTTTAAAATGCTTTTGGTGATTTACCCCTCACCGCTCCTTCTTTTATACACTTATGGGGAGCGTGATTACCATTTTTGATTTTGAAGATTTTGCTTTTTGAAAATTTTACCATTGCTTGCATTTATTGCTTTACGCGTTTTCGGACCCATGCCAGAGTTTTTCAACCTTTTTCCCTCTTATGATTTCCTTCGCTCTGGCTACCTTGTCTTTTGTTTTCATGGTCTTACTACATTTTTCCTGTATCTTTTATCACATGCATCCGTGACCGTTGTGGCTAGACGGATGGGACCGTATCTCGAGTAGAGCGCATGTGCGACAAACTCACAGCTGTTCGGACATCGTGGAGAGATACGAGTCGAGACATACGTTTTTGGCTCATGCGGACAATTTTGAACAAGTGGGTAACGTTTCTTTCGAGGGACACAGGACGTTCCCGTGATCATCGCCGTGCGAGTTAACGAAACGGACGTCACCGTTAGCTGTGCGTGTCACGTTTCTTGGTTCGAGGGTGTTTTCGTCCGATACGAGCACCATTCATGAAAACTTGTTTTGGTTTTAATTTCTTTTTGTTTTGATTCTGTTAAACGAGTTTTGATTTTAATTTCTTTATATTGGATTTTATATTCTTATAGTTGATTTTTATTTTGCTTTGAGATATTTTATTCTGTTTAGCATAAGATTTCTTAACACAAGAGTTTTGATTTAAAAGGAAATTTATTTTATTTATTTTATAAGGTTTTACAACAGGAGAAGAAGTACTCTCTATGGAGTTACTTGCTTCTCTAGGTCTTTTACAATCTTTTTGACATTTTCCATGTGCGGGAAGAGCTCCATGCACGCCAGTTCGATTTGTGCCACCGCCGAGCTGATCTTCTTCAGCGAGAAGTTCAGTTGCGTCAGCTTCTGTTGCGGAGTGCTGCTCTCAGCTACCGCCTTGCCTTTCTTGTCCTCAGCTTTCTTGCTGGCACGTTTCTTCCGTCGTTTTGGGGAAACGACCATGTGTTCCTTCAGGCCGATGATGTTGGTCTTGAACCGCTTCTTGGGAGGTTCTTCCTCGGAGCTTGTTGGGAAAGCCGTGCCGCCGATGTAGCTGTTGTTCTCGGAGTCGGAGGTAGTCCTTGATCTCAGTGGAGAGTCCATGACTGTGTGTGAGCATGCCAGTCATGAGGGTTGGTATTTATAAGCGGATGAGATGTCGCTTAAGGGTATAAGCGGTATCTCATGTTGAGTTTGGACACCTGGCAGAGTGTGCCAGAAGCTTATCGTGGTAGGACCCACGGATAAGACGGAAATTCGGGGACGAAATTCTTTTTAAGGTGGGTAGACTGTAACAGCCCGGGTAAAATTTTTGATTTTTACCGGGACTGTAGAAGTCTATTTACTGTGATTTACTGTTGAATTAATATTGGGTAATTAATTCAAGGTAAATCGGGAGTCGTTTTTTGAAACCGAGGGTTTTCCCGCGCTCGTGATTTTTCTGCGGATTTTTCGGAACTAAGTTGGTATTTTTCGGGTTTCGGAATTTCTCGGCAAATCACACCGGAAAATAACTAAGGAGGTATCTGTTATTTTCTGGTCCGGATCGGATTCGCCCGTAATGCAGATGAACTACATTATTGTTAATCACAAGCTTAATAGTTAATTACAGCTTATAAAAGAAAGCAGAGGAAGAAGAGCAGGGAGAGAAAGGAGAAGAAAAAAAAAAGAGAGAAAAAGGAGAGAAAAAAAGAAAAGAGAGAAAAATAAAAAGAGAGAAAAATAAAAAAAAAAGAAAAAGAGAAAAAAATCAGACAGAAAAATTAGAAAAAAAGAGATGAAGGAGGAGGAAAAAAATAAATACAGAAAAATAGAAAAAAAAGAGAGAAAAGAAAAGAAAAGAAATTCAGAAAATGAAAAAGAAAATCAGAAGAAATACGAAAAAAAGAAGGAAAAAAAAAGAAAAATGGTGAACAGTTCGTCACCTCACCCGGCGCCTCTGTTACTGTACATCTCGAAGAGATCCCCGGCGAGTCACGTCTCACCACCACCGCCAGTCGAGTCGCCGTCCCGTCGCCTGTCGACCGCCGTCGCCCCCGTGACGTTCCGCCGCGAGACGCGCCGCCAGGGAGCCTAGACCCGTCGGCGGACCCGGCGGATCTGCTTCAGCCCAGCTGCCGCCTCACGCCGTGCCGCCTCCCGCCGTCCTTCCGCCACCTTGGAGTCGCCTCGAGGTCGCCTTCCTCGTGGCCGTCTTCCCATCCCGTCAGTCGCGCCTGCCGTCGTCGCCAGCCCTGCAACCCGAGGTGAGCAACCCACGACCCGTGTCCGACCCAGATGCTTCTGGTCGGGTCGCGCCATAGTTTCTTCTGCTGTTGGGCTGGTCTGGGCGCACTGGGTTGGGCTCTTGGGCTCCGCCTTGGGCTTGGCTTGGACTCGGCCCAGTCTGTTTAATTTAATTAAAAAAAACTATAATTATATATATATATGTATTTACTAATATTCTGGTAATTAATTTTGAAAAAAAATTATATATTTATTTTGAAAAAATTATGGACGATTTGATTCTGGAATTTTTATTAAAATATAGATATATTTACTTTGATAAATAATTAAGTTATGTTTTGGAAAACTACTGTTATTTGGAAAAATATATATATGCCTTGGAAATAATTTCTGAAAATTTAATATGTAAATAATTTCTTCTGGAAAATTACTATTGTGGTGTATGTATATAAATATGTATTTTGTAAATTAAAATTAATTATGTTTTGTGTTGGAAAAATAAATTGAATATATATTTGGAAAAGATAAATACTATAAATATTTTCTAGAAATTATAAATAGGTTATTATTTTTTTGGAAAAATTATGTAGATTATAATTTTGGAAATTATAATTATTTTATGAAAATATTTTGAAAAGAGTTTTAATTAAAGTATGGTACCGAAATTATATTCGGAAATACGTACGGTTAATTATTTTCGATAAATGATAATAATAAAGGATGAGTAATCGGGATGGGTAATTTCGTAGTATTGGCATCATGACATACTCTGATGTGCATTTGGATGTCTATCCCGGTTTGTTATATTTGGGATGTCTATCCCTGGGTTCTTTTTGATCTGGCACCAGGAACAGGTTGATAACCTGGTACGGCCCTAGCTTATCCGTGACGGGGCCCGGAAAGATAAAAATTGGATAATGGATTTTATTTGAGTCTTTGGGTCGGTTTTTACTTATTTTTGGACTTGAGTAATTTTTAGTGTCCATATTGATCGTCTTTCCATTGTTGTGAGCACTTCGGACTCACCCCTCACCTGCGGGCTTTCATCCCGTAGGATGAGTTGTTCATTGTACAGGTTTGGTGCATTCCAGACAGGCTGCAGCGTTATCCCTTGGACAGGCTTGGATCCATAGTTTGCATCTATGCATACAGTGTTTGTGTGAGTTTCATAAGTCTTCCGCTGTGCATGTTTTTACTATTATTGGGCCATTGGGCCGGTTTGATATTTGTGATGTTTTCCTATTATGGGCTATTGAGCCCAGTTATCTGTTGTTTACACTGTATGCTGGTCTTTATTTGGTTGGGTCGTCACAGTTCCGACACGTGTTTACTGTGCACGGTAAATACGGGTCGAGGCGTTTCATGGTGTTTCTAATAAGACTTTGGGAGCCAAAATTCATGGAGGAAGATTCGATTTGAAGAACGATTCTCTATCTGCTACAAAAATTTACCAACAAAGGGATATTTTCCCCCACAGGTATGTCTTAAATTTACCTGTTGGCATGGTGGTTGCTGCACGGACCATACTGGATCTGGATCTGATGCTCGCGAGAGTAAAGTCGAGAGTGGTGTGCCTTTGTAAATCCTCAATTGAAGGTGGATGCTCGCGAGAGTAGAGTCGCGAGTGGTGTGCCTTTGTAAATCCTCAATTGAAGGAGATAAATCACGTTGTTGTGTATTTTTATGTAGTAGGTTAAAAAGAATTCTTTTGTTGGATTTTTCTTATACTTTTGGTATCTTATATCTTCGGCTATGTAATTTCAGATCTTCAGATCTGTTTATATGAATGAAGAATGCTCCTTTTCTCAAAAAAAAAAAAACCTTATATTGTAATGTGTCATTCACATAATTTAAGATAAAGTTTTAGGAATTTAAGGTTTAAATAGTAATATGTCATTCACATAATTTAGAGTTTAATTCTTTTAAAATTTAGGAACCTAATTAATTGAAAATTGTAAGTGAGAGATGACAATAAATATTTTATAACACTGAAGGAAAAAAGCATAGATGAAATAAGACTCAATTGAGTGCTTTTTTTTGTTTTTGTAGAATTGAGTGCTTTTAATTACAGGACTAAAAGAGAATCGCATTAAGATATAAGAATTGCGGGGAGATTATATTCTATCCCAAACAAAAGAATATTGACAAATTTTCTCCCAAATTTTCTCATCACATTCTTTCCTCCCACGTTAAATCTCTTCGAAACTTAGCATAAGGGTCCACTTACATGATCTATTTAAGCATTCACTCAAAAACATATTTCACTACATGATAATACATGCATAATATTTTTTCAGTTGAGTCAAATAAGCATTTTAGATTAACATGATCCTGACGTTACACGTACAAATCATCATCTAGTTAGTGGAACAAAACCTTAAAACTAAAAGAATAGAAATGGCGTTTCCAACAATTTACAGAGTAATCGTATTTGATCTAGTTGTCAGGTTCTGTTATTGGAAGTGTCTAAAATTTAGATCACAGGGTTTGTGTGATTGGTGGAAGCAGAGTTCATAGTAGGATATTAGATCTTCAAGAGGCTTCCGTGTAATTATTTAGTTCCCCCCAAACTGCCAGTTCAACTTCTTCCCATGACTTAGCCAATCTAAGTTCCTTCCATATGCCGAAAATTGCGCCAAGGACATTCTCTTCGTGCAAAATACAGTAGCACCTGCAATATGCAACCGTAGAAATGATTTACACAGCCAGTTGACTTCTATGATTTTACCAATGCCACCACAGAGTAAAGCACACAACAAAAACTAAGGCAATCAATGCTTCTTGCATTTATCCCACTAAACCATAGTTCAATATTCTACCTACGCATAATGCTTGAAAATCTGCCACAGAGATCGATCGCACTGTTAAACACAAAGTGATACAAATATGTTCTATCCTACGGCACGTATAGGTACAGTAGCAAATCTTCGCTCCAGTAATGGCTACACAAAAAATCTTCTAGCAGGGGAGGAGAGGGTATCAATTAAGAGGGAAAGTATTGGAAACAGAAACACTAATTTTCTAGGCTAATCTTGATAGATAGCGCTCCAACAGTTAAGAAGATTAAAATCATACCACAACGAACTGCCAATGTCCATTTCTACCGATAAGTATTACTGAGGAATGGTTTTCTGAGCTCCTTAAAGAAATCATTTCTGCAAATTGGCATGAGTCATAGTATTAGCTTGTCCAACTTTCAATAAGGACCCTTGACAGACTTGATATCGCTCAGGGTCGAACTCTATTGAATGCCATGCAAAATACAGCAGACGATGGAGAGCTTCAGACGAGTTATTTTCTTCCCCTTAATTCATATTATTCTCATTTCTGAAACATTGGTAGTACCCACTCGGACCCTAGGATTTGGTTTTCGGGAGTATAAATTTTATCTATCCAAATAGAAATATATTAACTCACAGGGATGATGCTTTGAAATCAATTCAAAATACCTGTCAACTATTCCAGAACCACAATGTGAAAGAAAATAAGTAAAAGCATGAATGTAGCTTATACTTACATGGCATGATATGAAAGCCGTCTGAACCTATCACCAGAATCAACAAACTCCTGCTTGCTTCCCAGTAAAGGAAGTTTATAGCTTCCCAAAAATTGCTTCAAAAGAGCAGAATCACCTCTAAAGATGTCCAAGTATATAGGTATCAGGTCATAAATACGATCACCTGTAACCAGAAACAAAAAAGAATCAACTTGATGGCAGTACGATTTACTGGTTCTTTAAAGGTGGACTAGAAATATATAAATTATGAACTGTATGTAACCAAAAAAGTTATGAAATTATATCCTTCTGCATTAACCAAAGGTATTCCTTCAATGGGTGGTATAACATTACAAATATCAGACTCCAAAAATAAAGATGGATAACTTTAATTCCTTCAACAAAGCAAACAAATACTTGATCCACAGTTCTCAATGACATGACTCAGAGCTCAAACTCCATCCAAATGCATTAACATAGAGGAACTCACTTCAGCTTTCTAGTGAAGATCATAAGAATAGAAACCTGGAAAACTGCAAACAAGATAGGTACAAGGTAGAAAACGGGAAGAAGTAGAAACACTAACCTATATAAAGACCACTAAAATCAAGAATGTGGCTGCCATGCCACGATGTATCACCTCCACTATCCTTATATCCATTTAGACCACTATCCACTGGGCAATCATCCATAACGTTTCTGCCACAACACGAACTTTGATCTGCTTCCACAAAAACATTGTCATCCATGATATCCGAGTGTATCCAGGAGCAAGGTTTGGATATTTTGTTAATATCAACTTCATCCTGAAAATAACATACCATAGATCATTAGAAAGGTTTGACAAAAATACTTAATACCAAGGACAGGCTACTTGACATACAAAAGCATAAGTAACTTAGATGTTGGCATCTAAGGTTACCTGATACGGATTCAACAACTTTGTCAAATCATCCGGCATGTATTCATCCACTTTCTCTATCAGTGCCTTGGGGATGGGATCTCCCCTTCAAAAAGAACAGGAAGGCATCAGATGGATATACGACCAGTCTTCATCACTCGAAATGCTCATTACAATTGCATTTGAAAGCAAACAAATATATTTTGTGATAGTTACTAGCATACCAGTTGGTCAAGCGGCTACCAGCGTTGTTTATCCTCCTGGATAGAGTTCTTAGAAAGATTTTCCACTCTGCTGGAATTTCTAATACACCAAGAGTATGCTCTAGATAGCTGTTACCAGAGACAGATTCCATTTCTTGTTCAACCTCTGGGAAGCCTGACTTACTGGAAGCTGGATATGGTAAGAGATGCAGGTTACGCAGCTGTCTTCCCAGAAAGGAAGCCAATTCTTGAGTCTCTTCCCATGATAATGTTTCTCTTCTGCCAACAGAAAATACATGAACTAGGACCTATGAAACCATATAATGATGATTTTCATTTGAAAAATATTCTGTAGGACTCGTGCAAAGATAAGGAATCGTTACAGTTATGACGACTTACAATTCAGCATAGATCTTTCCCTTGCATCTTCTTGTTATGATAAATGGCCATATCCTGGTGCTGCTGGTGGAATTCATTGCCTCGTTCATAGACAGACCAGCTTTTCCACAATCAAATTGTGTTTTGCTCCATACACCAAAATGGAAACCAACCTCTTTGCACTTTCCTGGAATCAAATCACTTTTCTCAATCACAGTAGGGACTCCCTTTCCATCCCAAGGAAGAATTTTGTAAGTTTCATTCTCAAGGTAAAGAATCCCACTAGCTAGAACTTCAGGAACATGATTCTTCAGAGGAGAATCAACCTCACGCATTACATTATGAAACTCAAGCTGCAAACATGCAATGCAAAAATGTGAGGATGATGAAAGGAACAAAGTATTAAGCTGGACTCAGTTTGGTGATTACATATGGAACTTTAAAACTATACCTCACAGCCTAAACTGTGCAATGAAGCTTCCAGGCCTCCTTCAACAAGGATTTTGACTGCACAGTTGGATAGGAGGTAAACCTGTTGTGTGAAGTAGAAGAGTTAAAAAGCTTGACAAAATAATCACTTTCAGATTACATGATAAGATATTGGTTTGATGTGTTATATTCATAATATTTTAAACTTTCAACGCTTTAAGGCTTCTAGTAAGTGTTGGGTTTTGGTTTTATACTCTTAAAAAAGAACATTTTAGTTTCCTGACCCTGGAAAGATGAAAGAAACCTTGTGATCAAGAATGAAAGGTTACTTCCACGTTCGCGAGGAAAATTTTTCGGAAAATTCAAATTTTAAAACTGCTACTTATTGATTTTGAATTGGAGTTCATGGAAGAAAAATAAAAGGGAAAAAAAAAGCAAACAATTGAATTGCTACTACACATATTGCAAGTCAACAGTAAGAAGAAATGAGTCACTTCCTTTTTCTATTTCTGAGTGGGAGGCTAAGGGAGTTTACTTTTGCAACTCAAGTAAAAGCTATAAGTAAGATTCGAATGGCTAAGTAATCATGAAGCACCAAGGCAGTTAATCAAAAGCATTAGTCCATTAGGCCTCATACAAATAAAGCCATCTCTTTTGAGGATTGAATCTTGAACTAATCTTTAGAATAATGACCGCAAAATAAGCTCTATAGACACAAATGTAATTCCTTCACCATGAAACAGGCATGAAGTAATTTATATCACAGTCATCTGAAAATTAGATTCTTTATCTTGGAGAGGATGGGAGGTTTAACAATCACACATCTATTTCTCATCCCATTTCATGTGTCCCAATCCAAGTCGCATTTAAAAGTTGTATACAGAGCATTTTTTTTTCTTTTGAAGAGCACTTAAAAAATGCAAACTTCGAAGCAACAGAAAAAAAAATAACACAGTTTCATCAATGCATATCTTGTCATAGAATCTATCAACATACTTACAGGATTGCTACCCGTGCCAACAGGAAGCCTCTCATCATCTGTTGGAGCAGGCAAATTGTGGACGGCACAGATTTCTAACAAGCAATCCAACCATTTGTCTGCATTCAGCGCTAGACATGCTCCCTGAGACATTTTAGAGTGAAGCTTAGAACGGAAAAGCATTGTATTATGACCATACTAAATCCGCGTATGAAAAATAGAAAATGCAAAACCTCATAGACTGGCAATAAGGCTAAAAAAGGGGGAAATCCAACAAAGAAACTATATGGTACCGTGAGGAGAATGCATAACAAGTTTCAAGAAAATATATGGACATTTACATAAGAAATATAGCGGACCTCAGTTAATTACTCAGATAAACTTTGGCCCTAAAACTAGGTCATGTGTATCTCTTCATAGTTGTCATAGAAAACTTCCATTTGATAACTAGAGCAATCCGACATCGTCAAAAAAGCCCATCACAGAATTTAGCAGTACCTTCCATATTTGCTCTCTCATTCCTGGTTTTCTCGCCCAGAGCTTGGATAACCATTCTCTCATTTCTCGTTGGCCAATGCTATTCCCTGGGCTCCATGGAGAATTATAGTGGTCCCTCTCTTTGTCTAAAAACATTTTTAGATACTCAATATCATAACAAAAGTCTTGTTTCCACAAATCATAATTTTTAGAAGCACCATTTTCAGCTCTTTCACATTCTTGATCTTCTTTAGCTCTTCCAACTTTGACCCTCTTCTCTTTTCTAGTCAGGTCCGGATAACTCAAGTCATTGTTATCGCAAACAGCATTCATTTCTGCAGCCGCTAAATATCCATCATCAAGGGCAAGAAATCCAGCTCGGCAAACTCCTTTATGACGATAACCAGGTGCCATATCCAGACACACATACTCAAAGTTTTTGGAATTTACGAAATTCTGGGTAACAGCAACAGTTGTTTCAAGGTTAAGTATACAATGCCACCATCCACTAGGAACGAAAATAGTCTCCCCTGGCAATTGGGTCAATTCAATTGGCTTGTCTTCTTCGGCAAGAAGTGGATAAAAATCTAACCACCACTGCACATGCACAAAGAAAGCTATGTAAAGATAAGTGTGGCAATGGCCACAAGAAATCAGATCACAAAAAGACAATCTGCAATAAGTACCTGGAGGGATGATGGAGTGTCAATATTGACATCGCCATCGTCCTCATTCACATGCACTGTTACACCTAAAGGTACCTTTCCAGGAGGATATAAAGCCCACCTATTGAAAAAAAAGATTCAAGAGGATGTTACCAAACTGCTATTGTCACATCATCAACATTGAAGCAATGTCAAACTTTGAACTTATGTAGAAAGGGTTTATAGAAGTAGCTCATGATGGAACAATCATTTAAGTTCTAGGTCAAAAGCCCAAAAGAAAAGCTGCATCAACTAAATTCTAGACCAACATGATCAACATATCATTCAATTTCAGGCACACAACAGATAAGCACAATCAAATAAGCTTCTACCTGAATGGTTCAGTATAATCCAGTTCAGTGATAAAAAATAAAACAGATGCATGGAGAAGCTTCAGAAGCTCAAAATGAGCATTAGTAAAGCAGGGACAGGTGAACAGTTTTAACTCCAATCATTCAATTTCCTTGATTTGATATGTGGTGTTAAACACAAGCCTGACAAAGAATATGGTGAGTGCTAGATCTACCTTTTGCGGCCACATAGAAGAGTATTCCAGGCACTGGTTAGTGCCGGATCAACATGCCAAGATGCACCGGACCTCTCTGGTCCTATAATAAGCCATCTAAATGGTGGCCTTTGCTCTTCATCCAAGATCTCAAAATAGTCTTCTCGAAAAAGATGAGGCACACTATACTCCTTCAATAGGCTTGGAGCAGTTTCTCCAAACTGCCAGAATAGAACGTCAAACCAAATACAGATTTCATTTTTTCTATAAGAAAAAAATTAGTTTAATAGCAATACCTTCTCATCAAATATATATAGGGGATCCTCATCATGCTGAACGTTCATATATGATACGTAATCCCTAAATTTCATAGAAATTTTTCGTGAGCTCCTCTGGGAAATTTTAAAAGCTGTGTCTCCATATTTTGATGACAGCTTGTCAATAGTCCAGTTACTCCTTGCTGGCCAATCATCAGCTAATCCAGTCAGCACAATCTGATACACGATTCAGCAATGAATTCCAGAACATTTTGCTACTTAAACAAAAGATTATGCAAAATCGCCAACTTTTTTAATACAGGAACCTACTTTTTCAGTTAGTTTCACCTAATCTGGTGCACAATACAACAACAAACACTAGGAACCATGTTCCAAAGATAAAATAATCATCATTTTCTCTTCTTTCTCCACAGGGAATTCCAAAACAATAGCATGTCAGGTAAGCACAGATAGCACACACAGATGATCAGCAACAAGAAGCAAGAATAGTGATGATGGTGGTCAATGAATGACAACAGAACTCATGGCAATTCTATAGATCTGCAGTCATATTAGCAGTTATGCGCAGGAGACCTGTGACCAAGGTATCATTTAGCAGTGGAGCAGTTAAATATGAAAGCTGCATTGCATATGGTAGTGGCAATAATATAATGATGGAGCAGAATCACACTGCAAAAGGCAAATAATTGATGGCATGAAGTGATGGGAGTTAAGCAACAAGCTGATGCAGAGGGAAGCACTCGCAGCTATCTACTTGAGTTAGTGCAAGCTGTGAATACCCTGGCATTGACGTTGCTAACGGATGGAATACAAAAACAGTATCATACATACTTGTGGATTAACATTGTAACTTTTGAACCTCAATTATGAGGCAGTTTCATCTATCATTGCCTCAGGACATAGAACATTTAAAGTGTTAACTTAAACCCAAAAGGGTGCATCTCCTTTTCCCCAAAAGTCAGTCTTCAATGAATTGGAAAATAAAAAGAGTCATGGGAACAGAAAATACGAAAATAATTGTCAGGAAGCATGTGGTGTACAACTAAAATAAGCGGCCTAAAGGCTCTGATGATAAATTGGTATCTCAATCACACAATTATCACAAAGATTAGAAATAACAATTTGGGGAAATGAAAAAACAGATTCACCATACCGGTTTCTTCCCATCATAGTGATGATGAAACTCCTCCAAGGTGAGGTCTTTCTTTCTTTCCACATTTCCGACATCGAAATTAAACCCATCCAACGAGGTGTGGCACCTGTATAATCTCCTATACAAGAACAAAGAACTGAATCCTGCAGCAAAGGACGACGAAAGTACTCTTATGCTTAGCTGAGAGTCCAACGAAGGAGTAGTATTCACCAGACTAACAGTGTTGTAAGAACCTTACCATCAAAATGAAGCGGTTTACCACAACGCTCCAGATACTCCTCCGCAACATTCTCTCTGTATGCCAAACAAAGAAACACAATTTCCAGTAAGTTTAGCAAACAATTTCAGTTCAATCCCCTGAAACCGCAAACGCGATTGGAATAATAATGCAAAAGGAGGGAGGGAGACGTACAGATGCAGAGCGGTTTTCTTCCAGCAGCCCTTGTACTGAACCGGGCCGTTAACCAGACTGAGGCACAGACTCATCCACAGCGGTTCCTCATTGCAGAAAATGTACATCACACTGCGTATCACCAAATGAACAAAACAGAATAATCAGCTCCAATTCTATTCCGCCAAAATGAAAATTGAGCAACCAACCGGGAAATAAATTCACAACCTAAGTTTTCAGGCTAATAGAGAATATAGTATAGCGGAGCAGAATGCAAGAGTTGGATTAGAGAAGAAACAGAAAGAGAGGGAGAGCGAGACCTGCTAACGCAAGCGAGACGAGCCACATCGCGAGGAGTGAGATTCTCCAGTAAAGCACAGATGAGGTCGTCGGGGAGGACTTGTAGATCACCTAGGGCGTCGCCTCTGCGGTCTTTCGTCACCGGTGGAGGCTGAAAAACCTCCTGTGAATTCTCCATTCACTCGAATCGAATTGCAGTGGGTTGATGTAAGTAACAGAGAGTCGAGTCGAATTAGTTAGATTGTAACGGTCGCGTTTTGGGACTTTTTATTTGAAAACTGAAAGAGAGAAGGAAAAGGCGTGAACGTTTTCACTTGATATACATAGATATAGCGCGCACAGAGAGAAGCGCATCAGAAACAGGCTTATAAACTCTTGCGTTAGGCCAAAGCAGCTTATTAGCGCGTCGACGTGTTTCCTTTTTTTCTTTTTCTCCTTGTTCGATAAAACCAGAAGAGCGTGTTTCCTGTTTTTCTTTTTTTTCCTTTCCTTTGTTTTTTCATTTTATTTCATCTACACTGGCTATTCCGTTCCGTGTAGTCAACACTCTGCACGACTCGTCTTTGATGTGTGATGAAAACCTTTGGTTTTCCGTCGACATTAACAGTCCGTTTGGTATCATGGAATTGAATTCAATTTCAAGAATTGAAATCAATTCCTCAATTTGGTATAATTCTATTTAACTTAAAATAGGAATTGAATTCCAATTTTTATTTTTACATCAATATTTTGGTAATATTTCAAATCCAAGCAAAACCTATGGGATTTGGAATTCAATTCCATTAGAAAAGTATTGGTATGTCTAAATGACAAAAATGACCCTATACTCTTATTTTAATTTTTTTTATAAAATGACAACTTAGGTAATTTTAGCAATTCAATTGATGATTTGATTTATACCAAACATTAGAATTGAATTCAATTCCTCATTATTAAAAAGTATACCAAACATGAGAATTGATTTCATAATGAATTCAAATTCTAAATTTTTAATGATTTGAATTCAATTCCAATTTTAAATTTATACCAAACGGACTATAAGCAACTGCGTCTGCCTGGGAGTCTCGACTGACGGCACGTCGTTCTAGAATATGACCTCAAAAACTTTACACTCTCAACTATCAGTGGAGGTAGTAAATAACTTAAAAAGGGAAATAATTTTGTTGGCATGTTCCTGAGATATTTCATTAATTTCATGATTTCTTTAAAGATTAAGGCGTAATCTGCGACATAATTTTTGGCTTATGATTGTGAAGTGGTCATTATCATCTTTTTAGTTGACTCCTATTAAATGTAACATTATTTTTTCTGTTTTAGGCGATCTTCAATGCGAAAAATGTCTCACATAGAAGTTATGAATATCGTATCAATATTCCTCCTCAAAAAAAAAAAAATATCGTATCAATATTAGAGGGTTATTCACCCAATTTATTTTGTCTACTCGACAAATTTGTCGAGTAATCAGTAAATTTAAATTGAATGGATAGTGATGAACATACTAAATGGATAGTGATGAACACACCAGGAAAGTAAACCATTTATCGATATAATTTTTTAAAAGAAGCATAATTGAACTTAAAACATAAGTAAGATAAACTCTACGGATAATCCTAAACCTTTAAGGTTCTTTTTTTTTCTTTGGTAAAAACTTTCAAGGTTCTTTCACATATTCTCTCTCAAAAAAAAAGGTTCTTTTACATAATTGCTATGTCTTTGAAAATGTCAATTTGATGAGTCTAAACGGTTTATTGGTTGTATCAAATAAGTCTTACCCTAAAATTTTGGTTGCTTACAAAAATTCTCCCATGCCATGAAAAATCTAATAGGCTTATTTCATTCTCACATTAAACCTAAATTTCTAAATAAAAAAAATAGATTAAAAAACGGTCTAGGCTATTCTATTTCTAGATGGGCTTGCCCATTATTTTCTATTAATAAATTCTTGAATTCAAAACCTTCCTTAACGAGATCATATGTGGAACTATTAGACGAATGAATTTATATCTTGGCTTATAGTGAAATTTCCAAAGTAAGTTTCAAAGGAAGCAAGAACCATGTGCCCCATATGCTGGTGAAGTGGCTCTTGAGTTTGTTTGGAGAAGATAACAAAAGCTTAAATATTTAGTATGAACAAAAGATGTCTCCTAAAGGAAGAGGGTAGTGTTTTAGTTGACACACAAAAGATTGTAGGATTGTGAATATGAATTTTAGGAATTTAAATATTGGCTCCTTTTAAAAAAAACACATATCTATAAATTGCCACTCTACGCATTTAGCGTTTATGATTAATTCCCATTTCACCAAAAAAAAAATATAAATTACCAAACAGATGCTACGAACATCCAATCAAACACGTCCAACTTGACTAAACCTACAGCAGTTAGAGTTATGATTGCTTCTCAAGATTCATCTTTACTAGCCTTGTTTAGGATGATTGGTTAATTCCAGCATCACCTCCTTAGAGTTGAGACTAAGATTACTGTCTATTGGTGCTGCCTCCCCCGCATATCTTATTCCATCATAGACGCAGCCACCATTGTCGTCGTCTCCCGCGCCATCGCCGTCACCTCCATCCCTTCCCACCATATAGCCATAACTAATATGGCATTGAACAAAATGGAGAATGGATTGAAACAAACCAATTCCAACTATGTAAACTTTACTAAACAATCCGGAGAATTAAATCCCACCGAATTAAAACTTCTGAAAACCAACTTGAGAGAAATATTACAAACTCAACCACCATACAAATACGTATCACTAAGCACTAAAATAATAAAGAAATAGGATTAAGTTGAGAAGCTTTAAGCAAATACCAAATCACCTAAATCTTCCTCGGCAGTTGGGGATAGGCGTTACAAGTGAAGAGAGGTAAGGCCAAGCCACGTTGGAGAAACTGGAAAGAATAAAGAAAGGCCCCAATTAAACCTTGTTAACTTGCAGAAAGAAATGAAGGGAATAAATGTTCAAATTTAGTTGTACATTAAAGCACTGTTCATGCTTGAGAGCATTTGAAATATGACCCTGGACAATATCTTTTCTGTTATAAAATATGTATTATACATGTATGTATGTCATTGTATACATACCAAATACATACTATGTAATTACCAAACATTATTATATATATGTGTAATCAGGATTGAAAATGTTGATGAAAATGGAAAACCGGGTAATGAAACCCGTGTCCGGAGCCTCGCCGGAGCTCACCGGAAAAATCATTTCCTCCTAAATCTTCTCCTTCTTCCTCTTTTATTTATAACACGTTATCAGCACTATCGATTCTACCGTGCAAAAACACAAAAATGAGAGCAGAAATGAAAGTAAATAAAAAAAAAAGAAGAGAGGAAACCGGCATGAACAGTTCATGCACCCAAAGCTTACCACCTCTGTCACTGTTCACGACCACGGGTCCCGCGCCGCCTCTTGCGCCACCGCCACCACCATGGCCTTCCTCTTGCCGTCGCCTTCGTCACGCCGTCTTCTCCCGTCGTAGCCGCCGCCGGACGCGCCGCCAGGAGAAGAAGACCCGACGGCCATGCCCGACGACCCGTCTTAAACTGTCGGGTTCTCCTCACCTGCTCGCGCCGTTTGCCCGCCTCTTGCCGCCTGCTCCTCCCTTCTTTGATCGCCTGCACCGCCGCTGCCTCGCGCCGCTGCGGTTGCCACCAAGAGGAAGCCACCTGCCGATCGAGCGAGACACCTCCTCCACCGTGCGAGCTCGTTTCCTGTTGCCAACCATCTCCCACGCCGTCGCCAGCGCCCTGTTTTGCCGTCTTCGCCTGCCGGCCACTCACCGCCACCAGCCGCAGCTCACCCCCACTGCCGTGCCGCCGTCAATGACACCTTCAACCATGGGTGCGTTTTGCTGCTGAATCGTTTTCACCAGGTAAATTTTAACTTAATTATGGAGTATGGATATGAATAATATTGAACGATATTATTCATAGTATTATGAATAACTTAATTGAACGCTATTATATACATATGATTATTACTATAATCTGCTTTTAATAATGATTAAGGCTCTATACTATGATTTGTTTAATCATATAATCAAAGTTTAATACTTGAATTATAACCGAGTATAATTATAGTATTTTCGGCATCTAGAAAATAAAAGGTGAATAATAGATTAAAACCCGAGACATTAATCGAGTTAGATTAGAAATTAATTTACGGTAAAGCATATTATTTGTATATCATATTATGTACATGTTATTATTATATATTCTATATTATTATGCTATTTATTACTGCTGAAAGATTTATCGAGTAAGCATATTTTACGTTTTTTTATTATTTTTATTTAAATTCCGATTGGGCTATTAAAAGGCCCATAGCATTTAATCCTCCTGCACGGTGTACAGTAATTTTGGCCGGAATTCGGCGAACCCTGAAGTGTTTTGACCAGAATTCGACGTCTCGGGATTTTCCCGGCAAGCCCAGCAGTGTTTGGCCGGAATTAGATACCTTGGGAGCCCAGAAGGCTATTGTATTTATTTTATTTATTTATTTTATTGTAAGTTTGGGCTCATATTAGGACTATATGGCTGGCTAAGCCGCCTAATCTGCTGATTTAATTTTTATTGAGCTAATTAATAAAAGGCCCATTGCATTTAATTTCCAGCCATTTATTTTTAATTGGGCTATAATAGGGCCCATTGTGTTTAATTTTCTCGTCTTTAATTTTACTTATGGGCTCGTACTAGGCCCATTATTTTAATTTCCTGACATTTACTTTACTTGGGGTAATTAATATAAGGCCCCTTGCTTATTTATTTTAATTAAGCATTTATATATTCAATTATGTTATTTGAATTTGTGGCCCTTAAAATTTCCGGAAGAAATTTATAATGGGCATTAAATGCGAAAATGCATTTAAATGTGAATAGTCTGAAAGACTAAATGTACGAGTCCAGAAGACTCGGGAAAAGAAAAAAAAATACAACGAAGACTGGAAGTCTTACCGTTCAAAAGATCCTGAAGATCCTTCACCGAAAAATCGAAAATAAACATTATTACCACCAGAAGATGGCAATTATATGACCACCAGAAGGTGGATATTATACTTGCTTAATAATTCATTTTATATTCAATTTATTTTTATGTTCAGTTTAAATTATTACGCATTGCAATTTATTTTTATTTACTTTTCAGTACTTTATAATTGTTTCTTAGAATAATGCCTGAAGCATTAGTCTCGAAGACAATGCAAAATTGACATCCACAGGGGGAGAATTATATGTGTGGATGTCAATATAACATATTATGACATCTCGAAATAAAAAAAATGATTAACACGCTCCAAAAGAACATAAATTCGAATATGTTCCTGAAGAACGCATGTTTTAATATGATCTAGAAGATCGTATATTTACGCGAGTACAGACACCCCCAGTAATAAAATGAATTATTATGGATCCCAAATAAATTGACTCAGATTTATTCCCTGAACCGAATAAGACAGTATAATTATTTGTGCCTGTGGGCGTAAATGAGATAATAAATGGAAAAGGCTCAAAGTAAACATGCATATTATTGCAAAAACAGATCCATAACTGGAGAACATTCAAAGAAGAATGGTTCTCATACATATGTTTAAACAAGTAATCTATCTGTTGGGTTCAACATTAACCCTGAAACTCTGAGCCTCACCATTAATGTTGACCCTAACACTGTCGTTCTAGGAGAACCACATTCCACCCCTGTTGTTTTCTCCAGGTATCTCAAACCGATTCGTTGGAGGAAAACGAAGTGGAATCACACCATGATTCTCTCCTCCTTGCCACAAAGTCTCAGTAATCAGTACCATGTTAGGCTTGTACTGATTCTTCAGATCCCTTAAGGTACGCACAAAGTCTTGAGACATTCTTGCTATACCCCTGCAATTCCACAATAAAAGTCGTACCTTAGGCCATGTAGGTGGTAACCCAGTCACCCTTGGGACGCTCCGAGCCATCATGGAAACTTGATAATAACTGCTTTGATTTAAAATTTGACATGAAGGCTCTAGCTGAAATTCCTGCATCCTAGCAGATATGAAAAACATTATAGAGTTAGTTGAGCCATAAAAATTTGTCCTGAGATTGCCTTGGTCCTCCAGGAAGAAAGTTTCTTCCATTGGAGTCACAAAGAACCTAGACGAGTATAGCTCATCTATAAAAACCAAACGTGGGATTCTTGCTAGCTCATTAGGCAGTTCCTCTTGTTGTTCATTTACCATGCTATAGGCCAATCTATTTCTTCTGCCTAGTGAGGCACCCTCAACAAAGAAAACAGTAGCTGGGGAAGGCTTTTTTTTTGTCTTGGTTGAGTTTTTCTGTTTCTTTGCTTTGATGAATTTTTCTATATCTATGAGTTTTCCTGTATCTTCTCATGTAATCCTTCTCCCATTTTATAGCCTGAGCATAGATAGTCAGGTGTCCCCGAAAAGATCCAGAAGATTTTTCGGTGGATTATATTATTATTCAGAAAATTCCAAAGCTTTACAATCCTCGAGGATTTGCTTTTGGAAATGTCTGCTACTACATTAATTATTGTCCAATAATTCTGATCTTTTCCGACATGAGTGGCAGGAATAAGCCTAATATTGACACATGTATTGCAGCCTGAAGCTAGCAGTTGAGTAATTGAAACTTAACATATCCAGCCAGAAGTTGGAATGAACTAGCCTGGAGCTAGCAATTTTAAGTGTTTAGATACACAGCTTGCGCAGCCTGAAGCTGACACCAACTTGAAGTTGGTTCATGGATTTATTGTTTGGTATGACCGGATGGGCCATCCCGGGTCAATAATGATGCACGAAATTTATTTGGTCATTCTTTGAAAAACCAGAAGTTTTACAATCAATGAATTTCCATGTGTTTTGTTTGCTGCGAAATTAATAATACGGCCATTCTATGATGAGATTGGCCTAGACCAGCAAATTTAGGAATAATTCCGGGATATGAACGCGGACTGATAGATCCACTGTGTTGACCATCTAGGTAATTTTTACGATGCATCGACTAGATGGTCTATTGTGTGACGCAAGTTGGCATTGTGCGCACTTGTTCTAATGATTAAGCCACTTGCAAGTGCATATCCCTACTCATGTTATTAGACTATATGTCTAGATAATGCTGGTATGTTTCTTCAATGGAGAATGTATATCATTGGAAATAAACCCTCTTCGGACCGTTGGTTGTACAGTATATTATGCTCCACCACAGCATAGTTAATCGGGTCCTTAAAGAAGGTTGGGAATAGATGTTGGGTAATCTCCATCAAATCACAACATTATTGAGACTATTGACTAAAAGATTGGAGATTCATTTATAGCAAGATTTGCTTATTGATAATTTGATATGAGTGTATACCCAACATCAGGGGGAGAAAGAAGCAGCTGAATCAAGTTTGTTGAAATGCATAATATATATGAATGTTGATCCTCATATAAATTAGTATGAACCTGAAGTTCAAAAGATGATTCATTTGCAGAAAAATTGATATGCAATTGCCAGACATATTTAAATTAAGTGTGACTATATACCAGCTGCAAATGCTCCTGTTTAAGATTGATGTTCCTGAAGAACAATGTAAGTATGCAAATGAATCTATAGATTATACTCGGTTCCAAAAGAAAAGAAATTCTCGATAGAGAAAAAGGAGCAAAAGCGATAAGATGGCCACAGTAAGAAAATAAGACCTCCAGTAGAGGTTTGAATTAAAAGTCCTCCAGAAGAGGTTGATTCTCTGACACAATTGATAAAGTCCCAGAAGTAACTCAGGTACCTGAAATAAATGAGTATGATGAGATCTCAATTATAGTGTCAGGGATAAGAAGGAACCGACGAGAAATAACCGTCGACGGAATACAATTTTAATTTATAGCGCTAAATATTAAAAATGAGGATCATGAACCTACTAATGAAAGTAGGCGTTGTATGATTGGCCAAAATAAAGAGATATAACTAAAGGCTGTGTTAGACTCGCTTATGAACCGAGATATTTTTTTCGGACCTGTAGTCCGTACACCAGAATGTGTAAAATTGATTAGTCGTAGAAACGGGTATATGTGCGGAAAATATAAATAAGATATAAAGCACGGTTGCACAAGGTTTTACCCGAACGACCTGATTTTAATTATGAGGAGATTTACTCCCCTGTGGTGGATGCAATTATGTTTAATAAGTCTGACATTATATGAAAAGAATTTGAAATGCATCTAGTGAATGCCATTACAGCCTATTTATTAATATAGATCCATAAGTTATGAAGATCCCTGAAGGATCCAAGTTGCCTGAAGCAACTAATTCCCGGGAAATTACAAAATAGAGTTGAACTGATTTTTACATGATTTAAATCATTTTGAGTATGGATAAACTTATTTATGATTGGAACTCCCAAAGAAGTTTCCAAATACCGTGCTATTAGACTGGTCCTGGAGTATCCTGTCTAAGTGCAATATGTATTGCTTGTAACATAAAGCCTGAAGATTTTGATTTAAGCCTATCGGCATTATATGTATTTGCTCTTATCTTCGAGGAATATCAAATGTGTAATCCAGTAAACCCGAAAGAGAGTAAAGTCGATTTTGCAGATGTAGATCCCTTATTCAGTCCACATAAGGCAGAGACGGACATCAACCACAACTTTACACATGATATTGCAATATCATCGGGTCTACAAAAGCAAGATGGCAAGATAGACGCTCCAACGACAAAATCATGAAGATAATGCTACCAACTCTGTCCAATTAAAATAATGAAGTACCCAAAAGTGATCAGACATAGTACACGTCACCAGAAGCTGACAAGGACAAATTGGCATCAACCAATCAATAGAGGCCAAATTGAGAGGGAGTAGAATACGCACTGCACTCTTTTTTCCTTCACCAAGTTTTTATCCCACTGGGTTTTTCTTGGTAAGGTTTTTAATGAGGCAGTATCCCCAAAGCGTATTCTACCCCAACAACACAATGACATCCAAGGGGGAGTGTTATAAAATATGTATTATACATATATGTATGTCATTGTATACATACCAAATACATACTATGTACATACCAAACATTATTATATATATGTGTAATCAGGATTGAAAATGTTGATGAAAATGGCAAACCGGGTAATGAAACCCGTGATCGGAGCTCACCGGAAAAATCATTTTCTCCTAAATCTTCTCCTTCTTCCTCTTTTATTTATAGCATTTTCATCATTTTAAGAATGATTGAGAGAGAAAGATTAGACAAAAAACAAAAACAGCGATAAATTTAATAAAATATTTGTAAAAAAATTAGGTTTCCAATTCCAATGCTTTTGTGGTACGCACTTAAAAGGGTCTGTGTGGGAAGGAGAGAGAAATTGACAAATATCATTTAAACCATTGTCCACCGCACAACTCATCAGCTTATAACAAGAACAAACATTTTGGAGGATAATCAGTTAAAAAATGGGTGGACAAGTTTCATAACAAAAAAAAAGGAGCTTATCAGCTTATCAATTTGATATGAATTCATAACTTTCGTCTTTTATCAATTTGATATGAATTCATAACTTTCGTCTTTTATTCTTTTCCTTCAAAGTCTCAAACCATCACTGTCTTTTCCAGTATACACATACAACACGACATAAATAAACTCAAAACTTACAAATTATAATAATGCTAGACGCTAATAATAACTTTGACAAAAAGAACAAACATATTGGCGGGATTGGCATAGCCATTCTACACGGAGGCGATTGCAGGTTGTGAGCTGATCCTCCTCTTTCGGAGGCGCTCTGCAATGATGAAGGCAAGCTCTAGAGATTGAGAAGCATTCAGCCTTGGGTCACAGTGTGTGTGGTAGCGCAAACTCAAATCGTCAAAGGTCACAGTTCGTGATCCACCAATGCACTCTGTCACATTCTGGCCCGTCATCTCCAAATGAACCCCTCCTGGGTGGCTTCCTTCTTGCTCATGCACGTCAAAAAATGCTCTCACCTCAGCCTGACCAAACCAACACAGAGAAAAAAGACCATCATCCATCATGAAAATAATGCTGACAAGAATTTTAGACCATTGTTTTCCTATAAGAACGGCTTATATTCCAAGGAAATTATTCACATCTTCCTCCTCCAGATATTATATAAATGAATAGCTACTAACAACAGCACAGCAATCACCGTACAACCAACACTCCCAAACACACACAGAGGACCCCCCATCGGACCCATCACAAAGGTCCGGGATTTCAGTCCTGGAACTAGATGGACCCACAGTGGAAGATAACACGTGAGAATTTCTAAATTGCATAAGTGGATTTGAAAAAACAATTTGAAGATAAAGAAAAACAACCACCTGCCCACCCAGGAGTAATCTTGCTTAACCCCCTAAAAGCGATGTTGCTTACAATCATCAATTTGTAAGCCTAAAGAACCTCACAGTTCCTGTTCTGTGCCAGGGACTCCTAGAGGCAGTCACTTCTCCACCTAACAATTCAGCTCAACTAACATGCGGTCCCACCTGGTTGATGAGTTTGGTGGCATGAACCTATTTTTTCCCACTTCATTATGGGCATATAATCCCACCTACCACACCAAAATTCTGTATAACCATCTTTCTTACCCGTTTCTGTGAAATCAAGCATATCTAATGCTACTTTGAAATTTTGAGCTCATTATAGGTATGGAATTAGTCAAAGAATGAAAGAATGTCCAATAAATGACAAACATTGGGTGGCAAATAGGGGTTATTTTAAGAATAAGGCATCAAACAGTTTCCTATAACTTACCAGCAACGATTTTTTAAGCCCTGTTATCCATGTCATGTCCAGAAGAAAGAAATCAATATAGAATTTGGAATGCCATATCTAATATTCTTTATTCCTGTTTCACTCATTCGCTTTCTGTTTTTCCCTCCTATTCTGCAACTCATTTTTTTTGAAGGGTTCTATGCTAAAAAAAATATTTTTCCTCTTAATACCACTAAGAGGAATAGGAGATGATTTCAAGCAACGACATCGAATTTAAACTCCCAAGAATTATTTTTTTCTGCAACGCCCTGAGTAGAAGAAATCTGCAAAGATGCCAAACAAACTAGGCAAGCAAAAGATAGAGAATCATACCCTGATGGCATCAAATGGACGAGTTTTCAAACCCGATGGAGCCTTGATGGTGTTTCCGTGCATAGGATCACTAACCCAAGTGACAATTTGTCCAGCTCTGCGAACAGCCCTAATTAAATGAGGAAGCTTCACTCTCATGTTTTCAGCTCCCATTCTGGTGATGATTGTAATTCTTCCAGCTTTGTTCTGGGGATTCAATATCTCAATAAGCTTTACTAGCTCATTTGGGTCCATCTTGTCACTAACCTGGATGGCAGAAACCATAATTGCATAAGAATATGACAAACATCAGATACGAATGTCAAGGAGAAAACATCTTGGTCCATTACATAATGCTGAGATCATACATCAAATCTCGTGGAGCAAAACTCAGATTTGGACAGTTTTTACCAAAGAAGAGAAGGAATATATGAGCAGAGACACAAGCAGACCATTTTGGCATAACCTTTTTGAAATGAAATCTCATGATAAAATTGTTTCCTCCACGCTATGCTTGAAGTACCAAGTTCATATTTGGGGACAGATGATCTACTTTACAAATGGTCCTCAACCAAAAGTAATGCCATCTAATGAAACCAATGTTTTTCAAAATTATAGTCTCATGCAACTCTTTAACCTAATCCAGTCAGCAACAGAAAGAAAAGAAATGAAAACCAGCAAACAAGAAAAGAAGAAAATGCAATTACCTTAATTCCCAAGGGATTAGCAACTCCCCTCAAAAACTCAACATGAGCACCATCCAGCTGTCTGGTACGTTCTCCAACCCAGAGAAAATGAGCGGAGCAGTCATAGTAGAGGCCAGAGGTAGAATCCAACCTAGTAAGTGATTGCTCGTATGGCAAAAGCAAGCACTCATGAGATGTCCAAAACTCTGTTGTTGTCATGATAGGATGGTCAACAGTGAGACCAGCAGCAGACATGAATCCAAGGGCCTCATCAACACGGTGAGCAAGTTCCCGGTACCTACCATGCCCAAGACAAGAAGTAAAAAAAAAGGTCAGCACAGCCTTTTTTTTTTTTTTTTGATGCTAGAAGAGTACCGGACTAAAAATCAGCACAGCCACATCATAGACTAAATTTTAATTTGAATATTCCTAACCAATGACCTAACTCCCATTAAAGCTCTACAAGGTTTCAGAGACACTACTATAAGCCAAAAACAAGAAAAGGCAATTCAAGCACACAAAGTTTAGTAGAGTATGAATAGATAGAGTGTAGGTCCAAAACATGACGTTGATAGGGTCATTTCAACTGTTACCAATAGAAAACAAAGATTGCATCACAACTCTTACCACTTTCTAATTCTTCAAGATACCCCAGAATAACCATGCTCAAAAGTTCTAGAAATTTTAAGTTAAATTCTCAAATGTTAGTTATACCGTAATAGATGCAAAATGATTTTGAGCGCCTTATACAGATAAGTTTAGTCAGGGATATTTGTGAAACGATACCGCCTAATATGGAAGTAACTCAACCCTTCTGATATATCAGAAGGGTTGAGTTACTTCCATCACTATATCAGTTTTATTAGAAACTTCTTTGTCTCCACCCGCCCAACCTGTAACTCCCTTAATACCAGGGGTACTAATTTAGACCAAACAAAGCGACAATCTATCAGCTTTTATGGGCATGGACAAAAAGGGGATGGACACGTGAAGCACGCGCCTGGACTATTTCGTCGGTACATCCATATATGATATCTGTGTCCTTTTTTGCGCAGAAACTTCATCATATATGTGTCCAGGTATTAGGTTTTACTTTATGTATTAAGCAATCAAATCAGTCCAGAAAACAGGGGGGGCTGTCAAACAAAGACTAGTTGATCGAGTCAAACAAATTAAAGGAAAGCTAAAAACATCGCAGCATCTTTACTATTGTAATTATACCCTTCTACCCTCCCAAAAGAAATAGAATTGTACCTGTCTCCCTGCTCGCTGTGCTCGGTGAAATCAAGATTCCACTGAGTAACCCTCTGCATAGCTGCATAACCACCGGTTGCAAAAGCCCTGAGAAGATTCAAAGTGGCAGCGGACTGACAATATGCCCTGATCATCCTCTGCGGGTCAGGAATCCTCGACTTCTCGTCAAAAGTATCTCCGTTCACATTATCCCCTCTGTAACTAGGCAATTTCACCCCATTCTTCTCCTCAAATGGATCCGATCTCGGCTTCGCGAACTGTCCCGCCATTCTCCCCACCTACCACACAATAAAAAGAAAAAAAGTTTCCTTTCAATATTATAGCATAGAGAAAATCAACACACAAAAATTAAATTAAGAAAAGTAAACGGCTGATTTTTTTACCTTGATAACCGGCATTTGGCCACCGAACATCAAGACGGCGCCCATCTGGAGGAGGATTCTGAAGGTGTCACGGATGTTATTGGCATTGAACTCCTTGAAGCTCTCGGCGCAATCCCCTCCCTGCAAGAGGAAAGCATTTCCCAGCGCCGCCTCGGCCAGCTTCTCCTCCAGGCTCCTGGCCTCTCCGGCGAACACAATCGGAGGGAAGGCGTCGAGCGTCTTGAGGACGGAGTCGAGCTCGGTCTTGTCGGGGTAGTCGGGGAGCTGCAGGGCCTTCTTGGACTTCCAGCTGTCAACAGTCCATTTGCCGCCGACATTGGTGGAGGGAGGGGCGGCGGTGGTGGTGGCAGTGGGGGCGGCTGTGGGGGTCTTGGTGGCGGAGGTCTTGGTGGGCTGGCTCTTGAAGGCGTCGGCGGAGGACTGGACGGCGCAGACGCGGAGGCGGAAGGGGGCGGGGGCGGATCTGAGAGAGGGTTGGTGAGGGTTGGTTGGTGGAATGAGGGATTTGGTGGGGATAACTGAGCTGCTTGTGAGAGACATTTCGGTTGTGGTTGTGGTTGTGGTTGTGGTGCGTGCTCTTTTTCTTTTCTGTGTTTTTGAGGGGGTAGGGGTTTGTATGTAACAGATTTTTAATAATTTGTGTTAGGTTTTGGAGTTTTTAGGGGTCCCTGAGGAGGAAGTGAAGAGGGTGAGGGGTTTTATAAGGAGGGAGGGGGTTTGGTTAGAGTCGGGGGAAATTAGAGGGAGGGGCCAAGTGGTGGGATGGAGGTGTCTGGTAAGAGACGTGGTGGTGGTAGTTGAGAGTGTTAAGGGTATTCTGGACTTTTAATAGGAGTGTGGGTTGGTCAAGTCTTCCCTTCGCTTTATGAAATGTGTTTAAACTATATAAAGTAGTCAAATCTTCTGTTCTCATTTTGTTAATTTTTTTTATTTTAATTTTGGGATAACAAATGTTTCGTATATCAAATCTTTATATCAAAAGAAGTCGTCAAATGATTGATTTACCAAAACAATGATCATAAGTTTTGCTCAATAAAATAATATAAAAATACTAAAAACCACTTATTATAGCACTAAATCTACAATGCATGTTATGAATTATCTTTATGTTCTCGGCAAAAAAAAAAAAAAATCTACAATGCATACTTGGTTGTCCTAAGTGGTAATTGGCAATTTCTTAATTAATTATGCGCTGCTTCTTCACCTACTATTCGTGCTTTAAAAAGACATTTAGGCAGCTCAGCGAGACCAGCGGCTGCGCGATTAGGTAAATGGCTAGCTATCTCAGTTATGCCGGATTGGGTTAATCTGAATAATAAAGGATCCAGAGTAGAGTTTCAACATTCAAGTGGTTCAAGTGGATAAACCGGGGATTTAGGCTAGTTACTCTTATCCAACCCTTCTCAAACTAGAAAATAAGAATTACTAAAATTTTCTTATTAACGTATATGGCTTGCGTGATAATCATCCATTTTGTTTTTCAAGATTTCAATCATATCCACCATACTCTAGTATTAGATATATTAGTAGGAGAGATTAAAACATTTTCAGTAACTCTACTCTTCAACTATTTTGGTTGTTTCTTTAAACAGTACTCTTCAACTATTTTGGTTGTTTGTTTAATTTTCCTTTCAAATAGTACTGCTTTTATCATGCTTCACACATAAACTGTAGATTACAATTTATCATGTGTCGAAAAGCTAGATTTTGCTACGTCCTCCTTTGTAACTGTTTGATTACTCTCACTATTAAAAAACTAGTTCTGTGTGACAATTATATCTCAATCACAAAAACAAAAAAAATGGTTTTGTATGACAATTCTATCCCCATCATAAAAATGTTTTGTCACTCTATATGTTTTATTGTGAAAAGAATTTTAAATTATTACAAATAAATTAAAAATTTGTGCAGTTATTTAATAGAGACAATAATTGATTAATTTGTGTCAAAATTTATAATTTTGATCACTGTTATGAAAAAAAATTGTGGCGATTAAAATCAAAATATCATAAATTGTTTTTCAATAATAAAATTATTTGTGTCACAAAATCTCTCATCAATAATATATTTGCATTAAGCGCCCCGACCCATATTTACCGTACAGGGTAAACACGTGCCAGAACCGTTCTTATTACAGTAGCAGACAGTACATACAATATAAAATACAGTACAAAGCAATCCCAAATACAACATCCGTCACCCGATCTCGGGGACCATTATTCAAGCCACAACAGCAGTAGCAGAAAACATATGATACAACAACATATAAAATATAGCAGCGGAAGTCTTAGAATGAGATGCAGCGGAGGTATGGATCCTGAGGCGCCCCGACCCGTATTTACCGTACACAGTAAACACGTGCCGGAACTGTGACAACCCAACCCAACAAGCCCGACGGACTGCGTATAAAACAATAAACTGGCCAACGGCCCAATATCAAAAACTGTAAACCAGCCCTTCAGCCCAACATAGAACTCGTCACCCGAACCCCGGGGACATCAACAACAACAACCATCCGGCCCAATGGCCCAATCACAACAATACACACAGCAGTAAACTCAACAATATGCACAGCGGAAGACTTATGACTCACATGATAACATATATAAGCCCAATGCAACTAATGGATCTGAGTCCTGTCCGAGGGTACGCATCAGCTTGCCCGGCACGCTCCTGCACTACAAACAACTCATCCTACGGGATGAAACCCCGTAGGCGAGGGGTGAGTCCGAAGCGCTCACCGACGAAAGATAAACAGTGATATATTCAACCATAATACTTTCGAAATAATGCAACCATCAAGTCAGATGAATCTATCACAAACAACATAACAGTGGATTACAACTCAAACAACACAACAGAGGTAACCAACACACACAACATGGCAGAGGAATCTACTAGATCATATCAAGCCAAGACTCAAAGAATACTTATTAATTTTTATTACCAATTTTATCTTCCGGGCCCCGTCACTGGACAAGCTAGGGTCGTACCTGGTTATTAACTAATTATGGATGCCAAGCCCCACCACAATCCGGGATCAACATCCCCATATCTCAAATTCGGGATCAACATCCCAATATCTCAAATCCGGGATCAACATCCCAATATCACAAATCCGGGATCAACATCCCAATATCACAAATCCGGGATCAACATCCCAATATCACAAATCCGGGGTCAACACCCCAACCAACAAACCCTCTGGCCATGACACCACAGAACTAGTCTCTAACCATCTAGTCGTACCACTACTTTCCAAGTGACTAATATATCATCATCTCACTTTCAGTTTCAGTTCCATTTCCAATACTCATTATTCTTTTCCCAATTATCCACATTGACCAGTTCATCATTATCCTCTACACAATATCACAAATCCAATAACACAGTCTAACATCAACAACAACAACATCACAGCAGTCATAATCATCACAGATTATTTCTCAAGCTCAACCAATCCGCAATTTCATACCACTATTTACACACAATTAACAGTACAACATTTATTCACAGTATCCACATGGTCAATCCACACAGCCCAACAACAGCAACAACATTCATGGCAATCAAATAACTAACAAGGATCATTTCAACGGTTCAATCAACAGCAAAGCATACATAGTATTACGGGCACATATCAAGGTTTATCCATCCTCACCTGATGTATCTCTGAAACTGCTATCCGGTCAACCTCGATACCCTATATGTATACACATAGCAACACAATCACTTATAATGCACAACAAAATGATTATGCATGATACCGGTTTAGAAATTGTTACACGGCTTGTCTTATACCAAGTCTAATTCTTATTATTCCCATGTTTTTCTTTAATATGAAATTAGCCTCTTTAATCGATATACCAGTCATACTCGATCTTTAAGTTGAAACCCGAAATCGAGCTCCAAGCCGATATCCCGGCCTTTTAGCCCTTTGTCGATAAGGGAAAAACATAAACATATTAAAAATACATATATATATATATACACGTATATTTTCACACAAATCGATATTAGATTATACGTATATCTAGTGTGACCATATTTATACATATATAGTAGATAATTCCCATTTTATCATATATATATTTATGTGATAAATAAAGTTGTAACTTCTTTATTTAGCTAAACATAGTTTAGTAGGTTATATATATATATATAGTCATTTATACATATGTGTTTATAACTCATAAATAATCATATTTATATGTTTTTTTTTTAAGTTTACATTTGACAACTAAATCAAGTAAAAAAAAGTATAATTGGGCCTTTAATTATCAACAGTCCAAGTATGAATTAAATAAACCGGATTACTATAGGTCTTTCTAATAGTCCAACAAAGAATAAAATTATAAATCAAATTACAAAACATAAATGGAATTAAGGGTTAATATTTGATTATTTAAATTAAATCTTTATTTTAATTAAAACAATTAAGAGTCCGGGTTCATTAACGTTCTTAGTCCGTTAGAATGTATTCGTCCCGAGAACATGGGCTTTGCACAATCGGCCCGTTTCCGAGCCTAACTTGTAATCCGCCCAAACCCAAGCTCAACAATGCATACAGTCCAAGGAATTACCCAAAGATCGGTTTCCGGCTCGCCGGAAAATTCCCGAGGCATCGCCGGAAAATTCCCGAGATACCGGAATTCTCGCCGGAATCCGGCAGCACTGTTCATCGTAGCAGAACACAAGGCCACTGTTTACTGTTCACGGCAGCCCCCCAAAATACCCTTTCAGCCACTGTTCATCAACCATCAACACACCCAAGCAACCACACAAAACCACGGTCAACAAAACCATCACCATGCCCACAGCAGCAGCATTAAATCCATAACCGCTCACAACCACGGCAGCATCCCCAACCCGTTTCACTAGAATCCGACCAGAAATACAAGACCCAAGCCCGATTAATTTAGTCCACATAACACAGGTTTAAAGAAAGGGAAGAGAAAGAGGAATGGATCGTTAGCAAGACTTACCCACATCTCACTGCCGTCGGCGGCGACCGTACGGCAAAGGTGAAAGGGAGAGGACGCGAGGGTGAGGAGGAGAGGAAGGAAGCAGGGAAGAGGCGACTCACGACGACGGCGGTGCGAGTAGACAAAAGTCTCGGCATCGACGCTGGCTGCAGAGGAGAAGTTATCGGGCCCCCCGTGCTCAGTGGTGTCGCGCTCGCCTTGGAATGGTGGCGGCGTCGACCGGTTGCAGCAGTGAAGAGGGTGCGGCAGCGAGGCGTGGACGGCAGAGAAAGAGGAGAAGAGATGGAAGCAGAGGAGAGAGAGGGTGAAAGGAAGAGGAGAAGGGTAAAAGAGGAAGGAAGGGGGACTTGGTGGTGCTGCGTGTGGCGGTTGGAGGAGGGGAAAGGGTAGGTGGAAGTTGTAGGAGGGGAAGATGGCAGAGGAAACAAGTTGAAGCAGAAGAAAAATAATTGGGGAGAATGATTGAGGGAGAGAGATGAGAGGAATCGGGCAGAGGGAGGGGAAATAATGAAGGGAGTAGGGGAAGAAGACAAAGAAAAATGGTGAAGAAAAGATGGGTGAGGGGCCGGCGGCTGGGAGAAAAAAGAAGAAAAATGGTGGAGGCGGCTGAGAAGAAAAGAAGAAGAAGAAAAGAAAGAAAAAAGAAAAGAGAAAGGAGAAAGAAAAGAAAGAAGGAAAAGAAGTAAAAGAAGAAGGGTGGGGCCCGCGCGGCTAGGGAAAAACCGGGAGAGAGAAGAAATGTAGCCGGGAAAGAGGAAGAGAAGGGAAAGAGGAGGAAGAGTGGCCTCGGGCAAGCCACATTCGGCCGGTCCGGATTCTCATGTCGGGATCTCATAAACGCAGGGTTACTCCCGTCTTTCCGACAAATTCCGTCCCGAGTCCAAAAATACAACTTGGGCTCGGAAAATCCGATTAATTCTCCTGAACGTCGTCCAAGTCTCGGAACTGGAAACCGAGTCTCGGTTAGTTAGGAAGATACTCCCGAGCGTGGGAAAACTCTCGGTTTCGAAAAACGACTCCCATTTTACCGTGAATTATTTACCCAAGATTAATTCAACAGTAAATCACGGTAAAACAATTTCTACAGTCCGGTAAAAATCCAAAATTTTACCCGGGCTGTTACAGATCCGGGGACTGGTGGAGTAGAAACAGCAGCTGGCCGAACCACGTACCTGTACTACGAGCAACCATCCTACGGGATGAAACCCCGCAGGCGAGGGGTGAGTCCGAAGTGCTCACCGACGAAGGATAAATAGTAATATGCAGGCAAACATAATACTTTCGAAGTAAAATACAAGCAAAGACAAAACAGTGAATCAACCAAAACTTAACTGAGCCAAGACCAAAAGAATATTTATTATTACCAATTTTATCTTCCGGGCCCTGTCACTGGACAAGCTAGAGTCGTACCTGGTTATTAACATGTTCTGGGTGCTAGATCAAACCAAGAGATCCCAGGGATCGACATCCCAAAAATAGATCCCAGGGATAGACATGCCAAAAATATAATAATCCGGGATAGACATCCCAAGCATAGACATGCTTATCACAAGTAACCCAGATCATAGCCACCACAAAATAGTCTCTAACCATCTAGCCGTACCACTACTTTCCAAGTGACAATAAAGTCATCAACACAACTTCCAATTATCCAATTATCTCTTCATATCAGTTTACCCAAAATCAATAAATCAACAACAATAGCGGTAACACCACAATCAAACTCAATTGGCTCAGCAGTACAATCAAGCAAATAATAACCAGAGAAACAAACACAGTATTATGTGCAACATATCAAAGATTATCCATCCTCACCTTAGCCGGTTTTCCTACTCCTGAAAGTCCTCAAATTGTCCCGGCTCTGGTTCCTCGGGATACTTTTCGTTATCAGCTCCTATATCAAACAATAATATATGCACACATAAGATGCACAATCGTGATATGCAAATGGTAACTAATACTATAAACCGCAAAGTAAAACACTACGCCCACTCGGTGATCATCTCGGGTTACGTTCCGTTATCATCATAATTCACCATTTAATTACAAGTGCCAAAAATATACTGTACATATGCCCGGTTATTATTCTGGTATAATACTTTGATAATACTCTTTCCAAAATATTTGATAAAAATAATTATTACTATCACTTATTTTCTTGAAAATAATTATTATCACTTATATTCTTTTCCAAAAATATAATTACTATAACATAATTCCCTGAAAATATAACGTATGCTTATACTCCCAAAATATTTTATGGTATATGTACTCTTTCCTAAAATAATTACTATATAGTAATTTTACAAAGGATATAATAATTCATATTTTAATTTCCTTAGTTTCTTGAAAATAATGTAACGTGATAATTACTTTATTTATTTTCACAGAATACTATGTATTTATATTTCCCAAAAATGACATATTCCCAATACTCTTTCCAACATATATGATAGAATAATTATTTACTATAATATTTATTCTTTTTCAAAAGGAAAAACACCCTGAATTAATTTTTCCTGAAACTGATCACGTGTATATATGTATATATATATTCCCATAAAATATTTTATAAAGAATAATCACATATATATATTCAGATTATAGTCATTATTTATTATATTCATTATTTTATTTAAAATTACTTGTCATAACACATATGAAGCGCCCCGACCCGTATTTACCGTAACACAGTAAACACGTGCCGAAACTATTCATATTGATAGAACAGACAGTATATCGTGCAAATATTATGCATCAGCAAACTATTAAATACAACTGTCACCCATACTCGGGGACCATTATTCAATCCAAACACAGTGCTCAACAGCAGTAGCAGATAGTATCAGTAATATAAGCATCACAGGAAAACAGCAACACAGCATCATATATCACACAGCAGCGGAATTGTAATACAACATCATATGCAATAGAACAGCAGCGGAAGACTTTATGCACATGCAGCGGAGGTATGGATCCGGAGTCAGGTGGAGAAGAAAGCAGCAGCCATCGGACGTCGTACCTGAACTACGAAACAGCTTAACCTACGGGATGAAACCCCGCAGGCGAGGGGTGAGTCCGAAGTGCTCACCGACGAAGGATAAACAGTGATATGCAAGCAACCGTAATACTTAAAAGCAATCACAGACAAGCAATAACATATCTCAACAAACTGAGCCAAGACCAAAAGAATATTTATTATTATTACCAATTTTATCTTCCGGGCCCCGTCACTGGACAAGCTAGGGTCGTACCTGGTTATCGATTAATCCCGGATGCGAGATCAAAAACCAATCCACATCTCAAAACCCGGATATTTGGTATATCCAAACCACTGGGTATTCGGTATACCCCAACCTCAGGCAACATGCCAACTGGATATTTGGTATATCCGAACCACTGGGTATTTGGTATACCCTAACCACAGGCAAAAAGCCAAACGGATATTCGGTATATCCGAACCACTGGGTATTTGGTATACCCTAACCACAGGCAACAAGCCAAACAAACCAAGTAACCGACCATAGCATCCCAAAGTTAATTTTCAAACCTTCGGGTCGTACCACTACTTTCCACATGACAATTATATCATCATCTCAAATCAATTCCAATTTCAAATTCCAATTTCTTTTTCTCAATTTTCCATAGTCAATAGTTCAACATCAATCTCAGCATATTATCCACAGAATCAAAATCACAGCCCAAAGGCAACAATAATATCCACAACAGTTATTCAGCCAACAATCAACAGTTCAGCAGTTCAATCGAACAACAAAGCACACAAAGTATTACAGGCAACATAACAAGGGTTATCCATCCTCACCTTAGCCGATTACTCAATTATGGAATTGTCCAACAAATTCCAAGTCTAGTTCCTCAGCAAATTGCTCGTTTCAACTCCTATATCAATCAAATAATATGCACACATAAGATGATATGCAAGTGCCATGCTAATACTGTGTACCGGAAATTAAATATAAACTCGGCTCGGTTACTCCCCCGGATTAATTTCCATTATTATCATCATTCACCATTTATTTCAAGTGTCAAAATACCATATTATACTTATACTTATACCCGGATATTATTCCGGTATTTTATTACCTTGATAATACCCTTTCCAAAATTATTTCATAAGTATATACTCTTCCAAAAATATTTCCCATAAATTTATACTTTCTAGAATATATTTTCCCAAATTATATATTTTCCAAAATATTATTTCCAGAATTATATTCTTTATCCCAAGTTTTATTTTATTTCCTTTTTCCAGAATTTCTTTTCTCTCTTTTTTTAATTTTCGGATTGGGCCAATGGTGCTAGCCCACATCCAAAACCCAGCAGCCCAACTAACCAAATCCAAGGTCACAGCCCAAGCTCAAGGCCCACTACACACCAGCCCAACCCGACATCCACACGGGTCAACCCGCGATCCAAACCCACGCAACCGGGTCACACACAATCGGGTCACAGCTCACCTTCAACCTTGCAGAGGCGGCGGCGACGGAATGGCGAGCACGAAGCGGCGATGACACGGCAAAGCGCTGGGCGACGAGCTGCAGGCGGGGAGAGGCGACGGCGGTGTGCACGAAGGAAGAAAGAGACGAACTCGCCGGCACGTCAGATCGGCAGACGGCTTCGTCGACGGCTCTCGAGACGGCGGCAAAGCGAGAGCGGAAGGAGGAAAAGATGAGGGGAGGCGTCGGCTCGTGGTGGTCGGCGTGCGTGAGGTGGTGGTCGGTGGCTACGAGATGGCGGCGGTGTGTGGTGCTGTGAGGAAGAAGAAAAAGAAAAGAGGAGGGGAGAGGGATGTTGCTCAAAACGACACAGTTTGGTGGGTGTGTGTTTTTGCTTTGTTTTTTTTTTCTCTTTTTCTTTTCTTAAAAAAAATCTGGTTGCAGGGAGGAGGCAAAAGCTGGGCAGAGGAAGAATGAAGAGGATGAGTATGGCAGGTGATGGTGTGTGGAAGAAAGCAGAAGAATAATAGTTTTATAGGAAGCAAAATCACTGGTATATCACAAGTATAATAGATAGTTCACAGGCTGAATAGGGAAAAGGCGGCTGAATAATTGAACTTCAATTATGCAGTTACTATGCTGCATGTGAAGTGTGACCCACCTGGACCAGAAAATATCCATATTACCCACTTATCTTTATTTCTGGCCCGATAATTCGAGGATAAACCCGGCTTTTCTTAAGATTCTCGGACCCGGAAAAATTCCAACTTTGGTCCGTAAAATCCGCAGAAAAATCCCGAACGTGGGACAAGGTTCGGTTTCGGAATCCAATGCTCAATTTACCACAATTTAATTACCCAAGATTAAAATCAATGGTAAATTACTGTAGATTAACTTAAACAGTCCCGGTAAAAATGAAATTTTTACCTGGGCTGTTACAGCCTACCCACCTTAAAAAGAATTTCGTCCCCGAAATTCACTCCGAAGCTGTGAACAAGTGCGGATACTGAGAACGCATATGCTCCTCGACTTCCCACGTAGACTCGTTCGCAGAGTGCTTGCTCCACTTAACCTTTACCATCGGAATAACTCTGTTCCTCAACTGTCTGACCTCTCGGGCTAGAATCTGCTCCGGCAATTCTGTATACGTAAGATCCTCTGCGACCTCAACATCTGCTGTAATAATCACATGGCTCGGATCTGATCAGTACCTCCTCAACATGGAAGCATGGAACACATCGTGAATCCGTGACAACTCCTCGGGTAAAGACAATCAGTACGCCGAGGGTCCAACCCTTTCTACGATCTCATACGGCCCGATGTACCTGGGACTCAGCTTTCCTCTCTTTCTGAGCCTAATCACACCCTTCCAAGGTGCTACTCTGAGGAAACCTTCTCACCAACATTGTATTCCATCTCACATCGGTGTTTGTCGGCGTAGCTCTTCTGCCGATCCTGAGCAGCTCTCATACACTGTCTCACCGTCTGGATCTTGTCCACTGTCTGTTGGACTAAATCCGGTCCAACGATCAGTCTCATACTTTCTTCATCCCAACACACTGGACTTCTACACTTCCTTCCATAGAGAGCCTCAAAAGGTGGCATACCAATGCTGGAATGGTAGCCGTTGTTATAAGCAAACTCAACCAAGGGTAGATACTCATCCCAACTCCCACTGAAGTTAAGTGCACCAGTCCTCAACATATCCTCCAGTGTCTGTATAGTCCTCTCAAACTGTCCATCTGTCTGAGGATAAAAAGCAGTGCTAAAGCTCAACTTAGTCCCTAGCGCTGCTTGTAAGCTCTTCCAGAAACGTGATGTGAACCTCGGATCCCTGTCTGAGACTATAGACTTTAGAATCCCATGTAGTCTCACAACCTCAGCAACATACTTTCCCGCCAATGTGTCCATGGTATCAGTTTGGCGGATAGGTATAAAATGTGCCCGTTTTTGTTAATCGGTCAACGATGACCCAAATAGCATCATGCTGCCTCCGAGTCACCGGTAAACCAATCACAAAATCCATAGTGATCATCTCCCACTTCCATTCTGGCACTGTCAAAGATCTCAACTTTCCTGCTAGAGCTTGATGCTCAGCTTTCACCTGTTGGCAAGTGAGACATCTTGCAACATACTTAGCTACACCCTTCTTCATACGAGGCCACCAGAAGTGACTCCTCAAATTCTGATACATCTTGGTGCTTCCAGGATGCATTGCATATGGCGTCGTATGACCTTCTTCCAGGATCTGACTACGTAGATTTCTGACATTGGGTACACACACCCGTTCCCCAATCATCAGTGCTCCATCATCAGCTATACGGAACTTGTCCTCTTTTCCACTCCTTACTTCTTCTTTAAGCCTGACCAGGTCGGAATCTCCATCTTGTAACTCTACTATCCATCCGCTTAGATTAGACTTGACACTCATGTGTGCCAGTAAAGCTCATGTATCATCCACTGTCAAATCGACTCCCAACCTCCTTAACTCGATAAATGGGAGCATCGAGTAACTGGTGGAAGTATCCTCCGGTTGTCTCCGGCTCAAGGCATCAGCTACTACATTAGCCTTTCCTGGGTGATACTCGATAGTACAGTCATAATTATTAAGTAACTCGACCCAACATCTCTGTCGTAGGTTAAGCTCCTTCTGAGTCATGATGTACTTATGACTCTTGTGGTCAGTGAAGATTCGACACTTCTCTCCAAATAAGTAGTGTCTCTAAATCTTCAAAGCCAAGATCACAACTGCCATCTCCAGATCATGCGTCGAATAATTATTCTCATGAGTCCTCAACTGCCTAGAGGCGTAGGCAATCACCCGTCCTTTTTGCATCAGCACGGCTCCTAGACCAAGTCTCGATGCATCACATAACAACACATACTCAGCACCAGGCTGCGGTACTGTCAAAACCGATACTGTGGTCAGCATCCTTTTAAGCTCCTCCAAACTGTGCTGACATTCCGGCTCCAAACAAATGCCTGTTCCTTCCTTAATAGCTTAGTCATAGGACTAGCTATCAAAAAAAAACCCTCGATGAACCTCCGGTAATATCCTGTAAGGCCAAGAAAACTCCTGACTTCTGGTACCGTCTTGAGCGGCTCCCACTCCAGAACGGCTTTTACTTTGGCAGGATCAACCTTAATCCCATCCCCGGATACAACATGTCCAAGGAATGCAACTTCTTCAAGCCAAAACTCGCATTTGCTAAACTTAGCATACAACTCTTTCTCTCGCAGCCTCTGCAGTACCACCCTCAGGTGCTCTTCATGTTCTTCCCTGTTCTTGGAGTATATCAGAATATCGTCGATGAAGACTACCACAAACTTATCCAAGAACTCGTTCAGGACCAAGTGCATCAAGCACATGAAAACTGCAGGTGCATTGGTCAAGCCAAAAGGAACCACGGTGAACTCAAAGTGACCATACCGAGTGCGGAAGGCTGTCTTCGGTATGTCCCTCTCTGCAATCTTGACTTGGTGATATCCAGACCAAAGATCAATCTTGGAAAACACGGTAGCTCCCTGTAACTGATCAAAAAGATCATCAATCCTGGGAAGCGGATACTTGTTCTTCACTGTCACCTTGTTCAACTGTCGGTAGTCCACACACATGCGCAAACTACCATCCTTCTTCTTCACAAAGAGGACTGGTGATCCCCAAGGTGAAGTACTAGGTCTGATGAAACCTTTCTCTAACAGCTCATCCAACTGTTTCTTCAACTCCTGGAGTTCTGTCGGTGCCATCGAGATAGGCGTCACTCCTGGCATCAAGTCGATGGTGTACTCAACTTCTCTGTCAGGTGGCAATCCTGGAAAATCCTCCGGAAACACATCTGGAAACTCTCTGACAACTATGATGTCTCCCAAAACTAGAGTCTGAACGTCTTCGCCCTTGACATGAGTCAACAAGGCATCTGGACCATGTGGCTTCATTCCAACATCCTAGTTAGCAGAGAAACTACATGTTGTAGCAACTCTCCTAATACCTGTCAATAAAACTTGTCGTCCACCATCGGAAGTCAACAGCACTTCCTTGGTCCGACAGTTTACCAAAGCACTGTACCTCGACAACCAATCCATCCCTAGAATGATATTGAAACCTCCCATGTTCATCACAACCAACCGAGCAAGAAAAACCTCACTATCGTACGAAAGAGAAACGTCTCTACACACATGGGTTAACCTGACCACTATACCCGCAGGTAACCTAACCCTCATCGGATATGTTAAACTCTCTTTCTTACCACTATGTTGTATAGCAAAACCTTGAGCGATAAAAGAATGTGTGGCACCAGGATCTATCAAACTGTATGCAATATAACCAAAAACTGTAAAGGTACCTGCGATGACATCGATATCTAGGTGACTTCCAGCATGCTGATTCCCTCCAACCGGATCCATTCGTCTTACCCTATATGAAAATGTATATGCATGCATATTATACTAACTCATGACAGACTATGCACAAATGATCACAGCAACACCCAAGGACCTACTGCCCGCTCCACTACCAAACTGAAGCGCCCCGACCCGTATTTATCGTAACACAGTAAACACGTGCCGAAACTATTCATATTGATAGAACAGACAGTATATCGTGCAAATATTATACATCAGCAAACTATTAAATACAACTGTCACCCATACTCGGGGACCATTATTCAATCCAAACACAATGCTCAACAACAGCAGCAAATAGTATCAGTAATATAAGCATCACAGGAAAACAGCAACACAACATCATATATCACACAGCAGCGAAATTGTAATACAGCATCATATGCAATAGAACAGCAGCGGAAGACTTTATGCACATGCAGCGGAGGTATGGATCCGGAGTCAGGTGGAGAAGAAAGCAGCAGCCATCGGACGTCGTACCTGAACTACGAAACAGCTTAACCTACGGGATGAAACCCCGCAGGCGAGGGGTAAGTCCGAAGTGCTCACCGACAAAGGATAAACAGTGATATGCAAGCAACCGTAATACTTAAAAGCAATCACAGACAAGCAATAACATATCTCAACAAACTGAGCCAAGACCAAAAAAATATTTATTATTATTACCAATTTTATCTTCCGGGCCCCGTCACAGGACAAGCTAGGGTCGTACCTGGTTATCGATTAATCCCGGATGCTAGGTCAAGAACCAATCCACATCTCAAAACCCGGATATTTGGTATATCCAAACCATTGGGTATTCGGTATACCCCAACCTCAGGCAACATGCCAACCGGATATTCGGTATATCCGAACCACTGGGTATTTGGTATACCCTAACCACAGACAAAAAGCCAAACGGATATTCGGTATATCCGAACCACTGGGTATTTGGTATACCCTAACCACAGGCAACAAGCCAAACAAACCAAGTAACCGACCATAGCATCCCAAAATTAATTTTCAAACCATCGGGTCGTACCACTACTTTCCACATGACAATTATATCATCATCTCAAATCAATTCCAATTTCAAATTCCAATTTCTTTTTCTCAATTTTCCACAGTCAATACTTCAACATCAATCTCAGCATATTATCCACAGAATCAAAATCACAGCCCAAAGGCAACAATAATATCCACAACAGTTATTCAGCCAACAATCAACAGTTCAGCAGTTCAATCGAACAACAAAGCACACAAAGTATTACAGGCAACATAACAAGGGTTATCCATCCTCACCTTAGCCGATTACTCAATTATGGAATTGTCCAGCAAATTCCAAGTCCGGTTCCTCAGCAAATTGCTCGTTTCAACTCCTGTATCAATCAAATAATATGCACACATAAGATGATATGCAAATGCCATGCTAATACTGTGTACTGGAAATTAAATATAAACTCGGCTCGGTTACTCCCCCGGATTAATTTCCATTATTATCATCATTCACCATTTATTTCAAGTGTCAAAATACCATATTATACTTATACTTATACCCGGATATTATTCCGGTATTTTATTACCTTGATAATACCCTTTCCAAAATTATTTCATAAGTATATACTCTTCCAAAAATATTTCCCATAAATTTATACTTTCTAGAATATATTTTCCCAAATTATATATTTTCCAAAATATTATTTCCAGAATTATATTCTTTATCCCAAGTTTTATTTTATTTCCTTTTTCCAGAATTTCTTTTCTCTCTTTTTTTAATTTTCGGACTGGGCCAATGGTGCTAGCCCACATCCAAAACCCAGCAACCCAACTAACCAAACCCAAGGTCACAGCCCAAGCTCAAGGCCCACTACACACCAGCCCAACCCGACATCCACACGGGTCAACCCGCGATCCAAACCCACGCAACCGGGTCACACACAACCGGGTCACAGCTCACCTTCAACCTTGCAGAGGCGGCGGTGACATGGCAAGGCGCTGGGCGACGAGCTGCAGGCGGGGAGAGGCGACGCCGGTGTGCAAGAAGGAAGAAAGAGACGAACTCGCCGGCACGTCGGATCTGCAGACGGCTTCGTCGACGGCTCTCGAGACGGCAGCAAAGCGAGAGCGGAAGGAGGAGAAGATGAGGGGAGGCGTCGGCTCGTGGTGGTCGGCGTGCGTGAGGTGGTGGTCGGTGGCTACGAGATGGCGGCGGTGTGTGGTGCTGTGAGGAAGAAGAAAAAGAAAAGAGGAGGGGAGAGGGGTGTTGCTCAAAACGACACAGTTTGGTGGGTGTGTGTTTTTGCTTTGTTTTTTTTTTTCTCTTTTTCTTTTCTTAAAAAAAATCTGGTTGCAGGGAGGAGGCAAAAGCTGGGCAGAGGAAGAATGAAGAGGATGAGTATGGCAGGTGATGGTGTGTGGAAGAAAGCAGAAGAATAATAGTTTTATAAGAAGCAAAATCACTGGTATATCACAAGTATAATAGATAGTTCACAGGCTGAATAGGGAAAAGGCGGCTGAATAATTGAACTTCAATTATGCAGTTACTATGCTGCATGTGAAGTGTGACCCACCTGGACCAGAAAATATCCATCTTACCCACTTATCTTTATTTCTGGCCCGATAATTCGAGGATAAATCCGGCTTTTCCTAAGATTCTCGGACCCGGAAAAATTCCAACTTTGGTCCGTAAAATCCGCAGAAAAATCCCGAACGTGGGACAAGGCTCGGTTTCGGAATCCAATGCTCAATTTACCACAATTTAATTACCCAAGATTAAAATCAATGGTAAATTACTGTAGATTAACTTAAACAGTCCCGGTAAAAATGAAATTTTTACCTGGGCTGTTACAACATATCCCTTTTCCAATATTATCTATATAATTCCCTTAAAATAATTACGTGATATATATATTTATACTTACTGTATTCCCACATTATGTATGTATGTATATCATTATTCCAGAAAAAGAAGAAATATAATTACGTTGTAAATAAATTTCCAGAATAAAAGTAATGCAGTAATAATTTTATACATATTATTTAAATTTCGGGTTGGGCCAGGTTTAATGTTAAGCCCAACAGAATTTCAACCCATTAAATACCCAAGTCACTAAGGTCCAGGCTTGCTGGTCCAAGTCATCAGGCCCAAGCCCAAGCCCGAGACTTGAACCCAGCTGCCGTGACCCATGTGTGGGTCGTCTTCAACCCGTTTCCTCACCTTGGTGAGTTGCAGGCGGCGGCGACGACGACGCACGGGAGCAGCGACGGTGGAGACGCACGACGCGAGCAAGGCAGCTGTTGGTGGTCGTCGGCAGAAGTAGGGCGGCGATCTCAAGGCGGCCGTCGTGGGGCGCGGTTGGTGGCGTTGTGGCGGCAGTGGGTCGTCTTGCGTCGGCTGCGTCGCGCAGCGCTGCAGCTGCGTCGGGGAGGAGGAGAAGGAAGAGGAGAAGGCGACGGCGACACAGATGGGTGGAGGTGCAGGCGGCGTCGAGCACAGGTGGTGCTGGTCACGGTGGACACGGGCGCGGCTCGGTGAACACGAGGAAAGGAGAAGAAGAAAAGAAGAGAAAAGACAGAAAAAAAAGAAAAGAAAAAGGGATTAAGGTAAAACGGTGTGTTTTGGGGGGTGTGTGTGTTGTTTTTGTTTTTTTTTTTGTGTTTCTTTCTTTTGCAGGTTTTAGTTGCAGGGAAGAAGCTGGCAGGCTGATTGCAGGGAAAAGTTGGCAGAGAAGAGGAAATGGTACTGGGTTTCAGGTTTGCAGGCAGAAGGTGATGCAGGGAGAAGAGGAAAAATGGTGAGGAGGTGTGTGTGAGGTGCAGGGTGAGGAAAGGCAGAGTCACGGGCAGCACAACAATAGGTAAGTCACGAGCTTCACAGGAAAGAGGCGGCTGCGTGACTCAATTATGCAGTCGTGTACCGTCCGGACCAGAAAATATCCGATATACCCCCTTACCTTAATTTCTGGTCCGTAAATTCGAGGATAAACCTGACTTTTCTTAAGATTCCTGGACCCGAAAAATACCAATTCTGGTCCGTAAAATCTGCGAAAAAATCGGGAACGTGGGGTAAGGGTCTGTTTCAGAATCCAATGCATAATTTACCCTGACATAATTACCCAAGATTAATTTCGTAAGGTAAATTACTGTACAAAGCTTTTTACAATCCCGGTAAAAATATAAATTTTACCCGGGCTGTTACATTGCATCTTGTGACAATAATTTTTATTTGCAACAGATACACTTGATATTTGTAACAATTATGAGCGATTCATTTCTTTTTGTGTCAAAATTTCATTTTTTTCATCATTATTCTCAAAATTCAGTGACAACTAAAAGGATCATGTCCAAAATTATTTTTCTATGATAAAATTATTTTCATCACTAATATATATGTGTATCTTGTGATAATATTCTTTAGTTGTAATTGTTAAACTTTGAACTTGAGTGGTCTAAGTTGCATATGGATAATGGCTATTTTTTTGCGACCAATTATTTTTAGCTTCACACCTGATTGTTTTTTTGGTCTGACTGGAATTTACCAAGGGTGTAACTAAACCATTTAAGAAATTTGGGAAAGACCGAACCAAACCAAAATTTAACTTTGGTTTAGACAAGACCAAGATATAGACAATTCGGTTAGAACATCGGGTTTGAATACTCAAATTTGACTCATTAACTTTTTTGTTTATTTATATTGATATTTTAGAGCCCAAGTTATTTATTTGATTATTGGACTTTGATTTGATATATTAAGTCGATAGAATGATTAGTGGATCACTTATTTGTTTAGGCTCAAGTCTAAGAATGAATTTTCGGACCCAATAATACTAGATTTTCGTGGATTTATACACCCATTAAAGTCTAAATATTATTTTGCCTATTTTTATTGTTATTTGGTCCAAAAGAAGATTTAAATTGATTACTTGAAGTAGAAGCGAAGTAATTGAGAAAAGAGACACAATGGAAGCTTCTGGAAGCTAATGGTCTTCCATAATTAACCGGAGAAGAATTGTGTTTAAGGAGGAGTCCAAGAATAAAAAGTAGTAATAGTTGAAAAATAGGAGTTCAGAATTGACGAGCTTGCATTCATGTCGTGAAGACCACCGGACGTTCGCCCGCAAGAAGAAATGAGCGCCAGCTTGACCCCTAGTTGGTGGTGGTCATGACGACAAGACCACTAACCATTGGCGGTCATGTATACTTGAGACTGGAATTTTTTCTATTTTTCCTCTTTTTTTTATCATTACTCTTGGCCATTGGATCTATAATAAGTAAATCGATCTCTCTTTTACTTTTTTTTGTTAGATTTCGTAATGATGATGCTATTGACTATATTTGCTTGAGTATTATGTTGTTGTAAGAACTACGTAGACTTTGATCTCGGTCGTCGGGTAACGTAGGTAATCTCTATGGTGGTTGAGACGCAAGCCAAATTGTTGTTCCTTTTCTTTTCTCTTTAAATTCGATTTATGCATGTTGTTATTGTTGTTTATGATGCTTGATTTGTAGGATATTGGTTGTCCGCACACACAAATGCCATGAGAAGCATGTTTTATTTTAAATTATATATTATCTTATCCAAGCACAATTAGGATGCCTCATACCTTCCTACCTATGAGCCCCCGAGTTTGACACTTTGATTTTTTCCTCTAGTCCCTTTTAATCGGTTATAAAGTAGCGAAAGTTTTTCAAATAAAATCCAGTGACGACTCCAAAGTTTAGGTGAGAAAGCCAAAAGAATATTTAGTCCGAATTCTCACATTGGGTCTTTCGGCTTATTCGGGTTCAAAGCTCACCGCTAGTGAACATGGCCGGTTGCAATTCCCAATTTTCCTTAGTGTAGGAAAAAGATCAATTGGTCTGGGTTAGGGGCTCACCCATAAATGCCTTGGGCTCCAATTGAACATGTAAGATGTAAAAAGCAAATTTGCATAAGTAATCTCCAATATCAACGCAAAATTCAAGAAATAACCTTTATTTATTACCAAGTGTAATATAATTTTTTTTCTACTTCTTGATATCAAGCGGCCATGTCAAAAATTCTCAAAACTGAGTGTTATATCATATATGTATAGACAGATGACGAAAGGAAAAAAAAAAAAAAAACTAAGCCGAAACACAACGGATTCTACCAACCAAGCCAAATAGCCAAGCCGTGTTTGGACGACTTTAGTGTTTGTTTTGTTTGTCAACACAATCAAATAAAATAATAACACAGTGCCTAAATTTAAAATTGGTGCAATTACAAGCACACCCCTCGTATTTGGCAAAAAGGCAGGCTGCCCTCTTTAGTCCTGAGCTAGAAACATGGAACTAAAGAGAGAGATTTTCCAAGTAATCTAAATTCTCACCTACCCTATTCCACTTCATGTGCCAAACTCCCCCTCTCTTCCATTCTTTCTTTCTTTCTCCTACCCTTGTAACCCACTGACGTGTCCATCTTATTGATTATGCGTATGTTTCTTGGTATATTCTGTCTAAAATCAGCCAACTAGACATAATAAAAATAAAAGCATATGTGAAATTTTTTTTTTTTTGGGTCGAGAACATATATGAAATCTGGGCATGAATTCTAGCTGGAATGCCATGCCCATCAGAGCGAAAACTGGAGTGCTATAAAGTTTGGCAGACGGGCAGGTTGTGATTATCAGATGGGGTCAAGCAAAAATAAACTCGGGGATATGATTGGCACGAAATCAAAAGTTTTCAAAGCATTGGTAGATTTTCAGGGAAAAAGGAGAACACAGAGCTTTGGTAGATTGACCCTTTAAGGCCCAAGGGAGTTGGTGGAGTCCTTTTGTTATGGGTGTGATAGGAAAACAAAAATAAGAAAGAATAATGATTAGAATATATGTTTCTTCACACTCGCAGGAGTTAATGACAAAAAAAAAACTGAAGAAAAATAGAGAGTGAGATTTACAGTTTAACAAACAAAAGTAAGTGGTGGATAGAGAAAATGAAAGCTTTATTCTTCTAATAGTTTTCTAAAGGCAATAGACAAAAATTTGATCATCAACGCTTTTAAATATGAAAGGCTTTGTTTCACCAAGTTATTTTATGATCTTGAGATATGAAGTACTCCTTTTTTTCTGCGTCAGGATATAAGGTATTTTTTTAATGTGTGGTGTCGCTTCCCACAAAATTTGAGATTGCTTCTTGTTGTATCGTTTGATGGTAGGTATGTCAGTAGTATTTTATAGGAAAAATTTTACATAAGGGGAGGAAATCAACACTAGATTCCCCTCCTCTTATGCTAAAAGTTGCAAATATTTTTTAAGGTCAGAATGGGAAAACTTGAGATCAGATTCTTGATACTTATTCACTTTGAAAAATAACAAAGTCGCGATCAGCCTTCAGGATTAACAAAAAGCAATGTTCGGATGATTTTCATATATCCATAGGATTTGGAGATGCATTTTTTGGGTTCAAGGAACGAAGAAGAAAAGAGGGACGTGCTTGGTGATTTTTTTTTCTTTATTTAACCTATTTTGCATTTCACCAACCCAAAATTCCTATCTTCCCTGTCAAGTGTCAACACTTAGGAAACAGATAGCTTTCAATGCATGCGTGACTTTGTGTCACGCTTTCAATAAGAAACTTGGATTCCATAGTTTGGAAATGTTAATTTGTGAGCTTTCATTTTCAGATATGGTTCAAAATTAAGCAACGGCGTATATTCTAGTATATACCACCAAGCCTGAAGCCTCCCCTGCTAAAAAACTTGTGTGAATGGATCATCCCCTTATGTAAATTATGAAAAAATAAGTCCAATCCATCATCAGTATATGACGAGGACACTGAGAACTAATGACGTGGTGCCAATATGATGTACACTTGTTTCAGTAATTCAGTTTGCTCAAATTCAAGCCATGTTTCTTTCATCAAAAGAAGAAAAAAAAACTCGAGCCATGAAGAACGGAAGAAACTATTAAGTGATGGCTTTTGGTTTTCGTGGAACATTTGCAACAAGTTTTTAGATCCACGTGGGTTTTGCTCTTGGATGAACGTGGGCTTCCTAAAACTTAACAGAGGATCAAAGCGCCGAAAATGGATTGGGCTTTGAACGGAAAAGTAGAAGGTAAAAAATGACGACGCCTGAGAGATTCGAACTCTCGCGGGGAAACCCCATGTACTTAGCAGGCACACGCCTTAACCACTCGGCCAAAGCGTCGTCGCTGATGATGTGGCTTTAGAAAACAATTAAACCCAGTCTTCCCTACGCCACCCAAAATTGGGATGGCATCATAGGAATTGCAATTCACATGCATTTTTAGCCGTTAATCAGCAAGTAAGTTGATTCATGTTTCTCATCTTTCTAACATTTATGCAATTTCTGGACTCTATAATGCGAAAATATTTCTTTGACATTCTAAAACTCTCTTTGTTTTTTTTTTTCATTTTTTAAATATTTGATCATATATACAAAAGGAGTTTGTAGATTGTGACTTTTTGGTAGAGTGTTCTTGAATGAAATATACCTCGGGACATAATCATAGCATAAATGTAAAAATGACACTTGTACACAACTCAGAAAGATAGATTATTTAGTTCTTGTTATAATGCAAGCAATCATCACCGAATCAATTTAGGTAGTTAGATGAACAACACATATATAGGATTATCTATTTCAAGGGAATATAAATATTGTTTTTGTATACTGCTTTCTAAAAAAAATTGCATAGGAAACGGAAAATAAATCATTTTTTAATCAAGTCCTATAATTTTTTTAAAAAAATTATCAAGTCCTATAGGTTTTCAATTTGATTAATTAAGTCCTAATGATATGGACATTTTGACACATCAACATATGATATGTATAATGTCACGTTATAAAATAATTGTCAACTCAGTAGCAATAGTGGATGAAAAACACACATATAACTTCTTTGATAAACAGTTCAAATTAATCAGACTTGATTAATCAAAAAGATAATTATAGGACTTGATTGAAAAATAATTAAGAATAATAGGACTTTCAAAGTCTTTTATACCCTGGGCCTCTGTTTTCCCCACTCTAGATCCGTCCTAGCTTGTGCCCCGTCCCTAATTAATGTAGATTATATTCAAACTAAATGTAATAACGTCAATGATGATTGTTTTTAAACGTATAAAAGAGATGTTGTGCAATATTTTAATATTCTATTTTTAATATATGCAACTATATTATTATCTACAATATAAACTTTGACATTGTGATGATCATATAAAATTTCATAAGAAAATTATTATATATATATATATATATGAACTGCTTAAAAGAAAATCAATGTTATTTTGACTCTTGATAATATTTAATTTGTAAGGTTAATATTAATCAATACAAATTTAATATAAAATAGCATATCTAATTAATAAAAAGAGGAGCAAAATTTGGTAAAGTTTTGTATGGGGTAGTCTAACCAATTTGGGATCAAAGTCTTCCGTTAATTAAGTCTCGTCCAGTGTTCCAAACAACCCCTCAAAATGAAATATTCTCATCCCGCTTATGACTTATCCCGGTCCATATATACATAGAAATATACACACCCTAATTAAAAGTTAACCCAACCTTGGAATTAAGCCTTTGCAGTGCTAAAAGGATCAGGCCCCAAGATGCAAAGTAATTTTATGAACATCACTAGTTCTCCCTAGCCTTTACACATTTTACCGCTACCATCAAAGCAAAGAAAAAAGGATTAATGATAGAAAGAAATGGTTTTTATCCAAATGTTCTTGTCATTGTCATTACTAATATTAATATATGTGATTTGTTTTGGTTTCTCCATTAAACAAAAAACAACTTTTACATTTATTGCTATAACAATATTGATGGTGTTGGCCTTAGTAAGGCATTAGAAGGAAACCACAGTATCGTGCTATAATGGACATGCCATCTAAACCAACAATAAACAATTAAAGAGGACAGTATTGGAACCTCTCAAATTATCAGCTTGTTATAAATTCTCCTAAAACGATTGATGTCTGGACCTTAAATGCAAATTATATGCAATGCATTACTCTTATCACTTCCAGTTTCTTGATATTCAAGCTAACGCTGTAACAATCCACCTAAGATGCAAACGAAAATGGTCGGCCAAGGCCCACTTATAAATAGCCTTTGCCACTCTTCCTTTAAATTGATGGGTCACCATCTGAAAACCAAGACTGGAGCTCCACCAAAAGATCCTTTATTTGCTGAAACTTATGTAGGGTCTCATGAGTTGTGAATTACCCGTGTCCTGGGTGCATAAACTGTCAACAACTATGGATGTAGACCCTGACAACCCAAGATATGTATCAGAAGAAATTCAAAATATATTGAGCCTGCATTTAACCCTTTCTTATTACAACTGCTTTGCCTTGGTCGACAGGATTTTTCTTCTGAATACACCGACAGTGGAAGCCTTTTGAGAAAAATAACTTTCTTTGTCTCTGGTAGCTACATTGTTAATTGGTGCTTAGCTTTCTTTTTAATTTACCAACTCTAAAATTGTTTTATTGGTTGGAGTGAGCCCCCCACACAATTGTTGCTTTGAGATCAGACGGAAATTTGGATTTCAAGTTCTAGTGTTAATACTTTAGTTTTAAAAACAAGAATCAAAACTTACACAACAGTTTTTTAACGAAAAAAAAAAAAACATTACAAGAACTCTATTGCAAAAACAAAAAAAATTACAAAAGAGGATTTCTCTTCCCCTTGCCGCCGTGCCCACAACTTCCACGGCAGGAAGACGGTCACCAAGCAGCACCACGAACAGATCGTAGCACCGCCGACAGCAAGCCTTGAGATCCACCGTCTCCTTTTTAAGAATTAACCAAACTTATTATCGCAAGCCCACCGCCTTCAAGATCGACATCTTCAGGTTCGTTGCATCCTTTGCAGTATTGCAAGGAGAGGACATCAAAGAGTTGAAAAATCACCAAAGCAAAAGGAAAGAAGAAGCAAACAAAGAAAACAAAGAAAAGAGAAACTGGAGAGGTACCCGCTGTTGTGGACGGCTTTAGCGGTAAGCGGCCGTTGGGGAAGAGAGTGGCCCTGCTGGTTTTTTTTTGTTTCTGTCTTTGTTTTACTCTCTCTCCCTTCTCCTCTACTCTCTCATCGCTGCTCTATAGAGGGGTATTTTTTGGTCTGAAAATCTGTTCTTAAAGACATAACTCGAAAACAATTAAGGGAGTATTTTTTTGGTGTTTTCATCTGAAAATCTTAACTCGAAAACAATTCTCGGAGACAAAATATTACAGAACACTTACAAACAGGCTCCACAGACTACATATTCCTGGGGCCTTTTTCTTTTTTTTTTTTTGTTTGGAAAAGAGAAATGGAATGTTTTGGGTGGGAGAGTATTAATATGGATATAAAATATCCTGAATTAAGACGGTTCATGAACCCAGTTTTTAGTTTTCTCTTGTGTCGATCCAAATTAATTTAGAATTGAATATAGAATGTTAAAAGGCTTTTTATTAAATTCATTAAATAATATATTATATATTTTTTTGACAAAATTAGTTGCCACATGTTAATTTTTAGAAAGCCACTTGTCAACACCAGAGATCTAGGTCTCTGATTTAATATATTTATATAGATTAACAGAAAAAAGAAGAGATATAATTAAGGCAAAATTGTTATAAAACGGGTGAATGTGACCTACCCTTTTCTGTCTTTATCTACAATTGTGGCTTTATAAAGGCCATACACACATGTATATCAGTTGGCAAATAGTGAATGAAAAATCGAGAAGCTTAGCTTCCATTCTCCTCGTCCAGTTTTATTCTCCTCTTCTACTACTCCTTCTTCTCCATTTTCATTGTATTTGATGTGTCAATTACCATTATTTACATCACGGATCGGTGAGCCGACGGCGGCGTGAGGCACGGGCGAGCAGGAGGAGGCGTCAGCGGTCACGGTGCGTGCAAGAGGAGACGGGTCCGGCGGCGGCTCGCGGGTCGTTGTGACGCTGCGGTTGACGGGCGGTGCAACTGCAGCTGCGGCTCGCGACGGAGGAGAGGGGAAAGGAGAAGGAGAGGTGGTCTCAGTGGTGGCGGCTGCGTGTGGTCGCGGTGGTTTGGCCGGTGGTTGTGGTGGCGGGTTCACGGGTGTGAAGAGGAAGGAAAGAGAGGGGAGGAGGATGGGGGTGACGTGGCGGCTTGGGTGGTGTGTGTTGGTGTGTTTTTTTTTTATATATATTATTATTTCAGGTTATGCAGGTTGCAGAAGAAAACTGGGCAGAGGAGAAAAATGAAGAGGAGAGGTATGATGGTAAGCAGGTGATGGCGTGAGGAAGAAAGTAGGGGAAAAGCAGATTATAACAAGCGGTGTCACGAGCTTCATAGGAGGAGACAAGGTTTCACATGCTCACAGGAAAAAGTAGATCACAGACTTCACAGTAAAAGGCATCTTCACTATGCTGATATACTGTGCATTGTCTGGACCAGAAAATATCCGATATACCCACTTATCTTTATTTCTGGTCCGTCAACTCGAGGGTAAACCCGGCTTTTCTGAAGATTCCTGGACCCGAAAAATTCCAACTTTGGTCCGTAAAATCCGCAGAAAAATCCCGAGCGCGGGACAAAGCTCGGTTTCGGAATCCAATGCTCGACAGGGTGTAACAGCCCAGGTAAAAATTTCATTTTTATCGGGACTGTTTAAGTTAATTTACAGTAATTTACCATTGATTTTAATCTTGGGTAATTAAATTGGTGATATGCAAATGCTCCTGTTTAGATTGATGTTCCTGAAGAACAATATAAGTATGCAAATGAATCTATAGATTATACTCAGTTCCAAAAAAAAAGAAATTCTCGATAGAGAAAAAGGAGCAAAGTGATAAGATGTCCCCAATAAGGAAATAAAGCCTCCAGTAGAGGTTTGAATTAAAAGTCCTCAAGAAGAGGAAAATCCTCCAGAAGAGGTTTTCTGACACAAATTGATAAAGTTCCAGAAGTAACTCAGGTACCTGAAATAAATGAAAATGATGAGATCTCAATTACAGTGTCAGGAATACGTTGGAATCGACGTAAAATAACCGTCGACGGAATATTTATTTTATATAGCGCTAAATATTATGAAAATGAGGATCATGAACCTACATCTATTGATGAATGTAGGCGCAGTATGATTGGCCAACATTGAGAAACGTGATTAAGGCTGTGTTAGTATCACTTGTGAAGCGAGATATTTTCCGGACCTATAGTCCGTTGTGAAGAAAGATACTATCCGGACCTGTAGTCCGCACACCAAATGGTGAGGGACCAGTCGATTGAAAATGGGTATTTGTGCGAAAAGAGATATACAAAGCACGGCTTATCGCACAAGGTTTTACCCAAACGACTTGGTATTAACTGTGAGGAGATAGAAATATACTCCCCTGTGATGGATGCAATTATTTTTGGTAAGTCTGGCATAATGTGAAAAGAATTAGATATGTATCAAATAGATACTGTTACAGCCTACATTTATGGATCCATAAGTCATGATATATGCATGAAAATCCCTGAAGGATTCAAGTTTTTTGAAGCATTTAATTCCCGGAAATATACAAAATTAAGTTAAATTGATGGTTTAAACCAATTTGAGTATTCATAGTATAAAGTACATACATGGATTTATGCTTATGTTGATAATTCATATCTATATGTGTTTTAAATATTATTGGAACTCCTGAAGAAGCTTCCAAATGTCGTGCTATGCTTTTAGAAAAGAATTTTGAGATAAAAATCTCATTGGTCCTGGAGCACCATGTCAAAGTGCAATTTATCATGTTGGTAACATGTAGCCTGCAGCTTTTGCCATAAGCCTATTGACAAGATATGGCAATGCTCTTATCTTCGGGATATAATAGATGCGGTTTTGAATTAACCCTGTGAGTCCGAAGAGAATATGGTTTGTTTTGCAGATGCAGATTCTCTATTTGATCCACATAAAGCACAGACGAACATCTGCTACAACTTTACATATGACATTGCTATATCATCAGGACCACAAAACAAGATAGCAAGGAAGGAGTTCCAACAAGGAATTATGAAGATAATGCTGCACACGTTGTCAAATTAAAGTGGTGATCAGACAAAGCATACGTCACTAGAAGTTGACAAGGATGATTAGCATGCAACGATGCCAAGATGAGGGGGAGTAGAATACGCACTGCACTCTTTTTTCCTTCATCAAGTTTTTGTCCCACTGGGTTTTTCTTGGTAAGGTTTTTAATGAGGCAGTTTTTCCCTAAGCGTATTCTACCCAATACACAATGACATTCAAGGGGGAGTGTTATAAAACGGGTGAATGTGACCTATCCTTTTCTGTCTTTATCTACAATTGTGGCTTTATAAAGGCCATACACACATGTATATCAGTTGGCAAATAGTGAATGAAAAACCAGAGAAGCTTAGCTTCCATTCTCCTCGTCCAGTTTTATTCTCCTCTTCTACTACTCCTTCTTCTCCATTTTCATTGTATTTGATGTGTCAATTACCATTATTTACATCAAAAATTTCATTTAGCACACCTTAATTTTAGTGCAGTATCAATTTGGCCACCTAATTTATTGTTTGAACATTTTAACAATTTAATTCACTAACCCATCACAGTTAAACCATTGTGTATTAGTAAAAAAAAAAGAGAGCTAGGAATTATAGAAACTACGTGTAGTTTTGTAAAATATGGGTTCAAATCCTTTTTTCTTTATGTTTTTTTTTAAAAAAATTTTTAAAATTAAACTCCAGCTCTTAAGTCATAAATACTATTTATTTCTTTTCCAAACTTCTTTTCCAACAATCCTTCTCCCTGTCCTCTTCTACAATCTAAAAAAGCCCTTAAACATCCAAAATCAAAATTAACCACCAATAATCCTTTTCCCTCTTTCCTCATGCAAAAATCCTTTGCCATGAAAAATCAAAATTAAAAACTATATGAAGTTAACAAAGATAAACAATTGCAATGAGATCAAATCCCGGTTGAAACCCCAAAATCAAAACCCATACTATTAAACCGAACCCCCAAAAACCATGACGTAGAAATTAAAAAGCAAAAACTGGTTGTGTTTCTAACATTAAGGAGATTAAAGATTTTTTTTGAATGTTAAAGGATTTTTTTGGATTGTAGAGGAGAGGATAAAGAAGGACGGTTGGTTTTCAAGACACAAAGGGGATGCTTTTTTTTTTTTAAGACAAAATGGTTTAATTGTGATGGATTGCTGAACTAAATTGTTAAAATGTTCAAACAATTAATTGGATGGCCAAATTGATACTAAAGTTAAAGTGTGTTAAATGAAATTTTGCCATTAATTAATAATGGAAAATCATTTGAAGTACTGAAATAATGGAGAATTATATGTGGTCAAATATTATTCTTGTGTACAGGGGGTATATATATAGAGAATTATATGTAATTACTAATTTTAACAGAAATTAAGAGCACATGATCCAACATGCATACTAGCGTTCATCCTCCTGCCTATAAATAAATGTGAATATTGTGAATGTCATTTTGCGACCTACCTCATTTCCTACTGCTACCTGTCAAGACTATATATACATGTAAAAAGCAATTAGTTGATTGAGTGATAATGAAAAATGACCGAGCCCCATCAGCTCCTCTTTTCCTCATTTTTCTGCCTTTGCTACTTCTTCTTCTTCTTCTTCAGTTCATACACAACATTAAGACTATATTAAGACTATATTCATAAAACGTTATCAGCCACGATCGTCCCTACCCTGAGCTTAGTTTTTTTTTTTTCTGAACAACTAAAGGAAGAAGAAAACCAATGAAAACCCAGAAAAAAAAAAACACAGTGCATCACCTTCAACACCCCACGGTTACTGTTCATGAGGAAGTGTTCCGGCCCGTTTCACGTCTCACAGCCACCACCACGACCTTACCCTCGCCATCGCCGACCGACCGGCTCCTTCCCCGTGCCCATCCGCCACCGGACGTGCCGCCGGGAGAGGCAAACCCGACGGCCACGCCCACAGACCCGGCAAGCCCCGTCGGGTCTGCTTCGCCTAAACCGGCGTTTTTCGCCTCCTGCAGACGATGCCACGCCGCCAGCAGCCATCGCTGCCATCCTTCATGCGTCGCCATGTCACCACCCGCCTTCGCAGCTGCTCGTCACGCTGCTGCAAAAACCGCCGAGAAGGAGCCACCGGACGACCCGATTGCACGAGCCACCTGCAGCCGCGCCTTCCGCCGTCTGCAGCCAGCGCCACCACCTTTGTCCTCCACCAGCACCTCGCGCCGCGCAGCCTCGCTCGTCTCTGCCTCCCCGGCGTCGGGCCACCAAGGTGAGCAGCCACGACCCGGATGTGGATGACGGGTCGAGATGACCCGTTTCGTGAAGGCCTGACCCGGACTCGCTTGGCCGGGTGGGCTGAAGCTGGTCCTGGAACGGTTGGGCTGGTCTTGCCTTGGGCTGCTGGGCGCGCGGGCCTGGGTCTGCCTGGGCCTTGGCCTGGGCTCTTGCTGGGCTTGAACTTAGCCCAGTTCGAAATTAAAAAAAAAACTAAATTAAAAGAAATATATACCAAAATAGTAACCGGGTATTAATATGCTATATTATATATATTGTTGCTGAAAGATTTATCGAGTAAGCATATTTTATATTTTTATTTAATTTCCGATTGGGCTATTAAAAGGCCCACTGCATTTATATTTTTCGTTTCTAATTTTATATTTTGTGAAACATCGATGTTTAATTGGCCAACATCGATGTTTTTTGGCTTCGGCAAAATTATGTTTCAAAGACAGTTTTCATGAACATCGATGTTGGATTGTAAACATCGATGTTTTGACCAACGGTCACAAGAACATCGATGTTTTATAATCCAACATCGATGTTTTTCCGCTTCTGCCAATTTTTGTAAAAATGCTTGGAATTAAGAACATCGATGTTTATATCATAACATCGATGTTATTTTGGCTCGGCAAAAATCCTTTTAAAGTGACTGGAAAGAAACATCGATGTTATCTTTTAGAACATCGATGTTATGCCTAATTTTAAAAACAACGGTCACTAGAACATCGATGTTTGGGATTCCAACATCGATGTTTAAATCCACAACATCGATGTTTAAATCCACAACATCGATGTTCATGGCTCGAAAAACATTTTTAATGCTTGGAAATATGTTATGTTATGCATGATCAAAATTTATCTTATTTTGAGCCAATGTCCTAGAAGAGTTGAGTGTTATACCTTGTACAATTTGTGGATCTAACTCTTCTTTCTTGGCTCTTCAATTCTTGTACTCATTTATTTTGATCCTTTGTTCTTGAATGGTTTCTTGTGCTTGAGGATTGGTTTGACTTCATTTCTTTTTGCTTCTTCTTTGTCATGATCTTGAATTGGTTTGTCAATTATCAAAACCTGCAATGAACCATGAGTTCTAACATTACGCTCCAGAAGAGCATATACTCTTGAAAAGTACAGAAACCCCCATTTACAGTAGTAAAAGAGATTATTATGGATCCCGTTGAATTGACTCTACTCTATTCCCTGAAGCGAATAAGACAGTATAATTAATTGTGCTTATGGCCCTGGATGAGGTTTTAATGGCAAAGGGAAAATATGTTTATTATTATTGCATAAACGGATACATAACTGGAGAACATTCAAAGAAGAATGGTTCTCATACATATGTTTAAACAGTAATCTATCTGTTGGGCTCAACAATAACCCTGAAACTCTGAGCCTCGCCATTAATGTTGACCCTAACGCTGTGATGTCAGTTTTTCAAATGTGGACCCTTTTTCTGTCTCCGAAAAGATCCAGAAGATTTTTCGGTAATTAAAACTTTGCATTATTTGTCAGTAAACTCCAAAGCTTTTCAATCTTCGAGGTTTTTCTTTTGGAAAAGTTTGTCACTACTTTAATTATTGTCTAATAATTCTGATCTTTTTGACATGAGTGACAGAAATAAGCCTAAAATTGGCACATATATAGCTAGCCTGAAGCTAGCAGTTGAGTGATCGAAACTTAACATATCAAGCCAGAAGCTGAAATGCTCTAGCCTGAAGCTAGAAATTTTAAGTGTTTAAATACACAAGTTTATACAGCTTGAAGCTGAGACCAACTAGAAGTTGACTGATAGATATGTAATCTATAGCTAGTATGCACCAGCCAAAAGTTGGTAAATAATTTTTCTAAGTTATCCAGTATGAAGCTGGCACCAACTCGAAGTTGGTACATGGACTTATTGTTTGGCATGACCGGTTGGGCCATCCCGGGTCAATAATGATGCACGAAATTTATTGGATCATTGAAAAACCAGAAGTTTTACAATCAATGAATTTCTATGAGTTTGTTTGCTGTGAAAGTTATTATACGGCCTTCCTAAGATGAGAATGGCCTAGTATCACCAGCAAGTTTGAGAATAATTCAGGGACATAAACGTGGACCGATAAATCCGCGGTGTTAACCATCTAGGTAATTTTTATGATGCATCGACTAGATGGTCTATTGTGTAACGCAAGTTGGCATTGTGCGCACTAATTTAATAATTAAGCCACTTGCAGGTATATGTCCGTACTTATGTTACTAGACTATATGTCTAGATAATGCTGGTATATTTCTTCAATGGATAATGTATATCATTGGAAATAAACCCAAACATATCTGGGGGAACATTGACAATTGATTGCAGGACTATTGATGAAATATTACTGTTTGAGAAAATGGTACTTTATATGCAGCAACACTTGAGTGCATCAAGCCAACATGATGTTATAAGATCCCCCCCATTTAATTGATTAATGATCACATACTTAGTATCTCCCATCTTCGGACCATCGGTTATTTAGTATATTATGCTCCACCAAAGGATTGTGAAATGGTCTCTTAAAGAAGATTGGAATCTACGCTGGGTATGAATCTCCATAAGTTACAAGAGTAATTGAAACCTATGATAGGAGATTGGAGATTCATTTATTGTAAGATTTGCTTATTAATTTGATGTTTTACCCAACATCAGGGGGAGGTAATAAGCAGCTGGATCAAGAGATTATTGAAATAATTTATCAATATCTAGTTTTTGATCCTCGAATAAATTAGTATGAACCTGAAGTTCAAAAGATGATTCATTTGCAGGAAAATTGATATGCAATTGCCAGACACATTTTGTGACAACCCAACCCAAAATGAAACCAGCATACAGTGTATATGTGAGTTTCATAAGTCTTCCGCTGTGCATGTTTTCGCTATCATTGGGCCAATGGGCCGGATATGTTATTTATGTTGTTTACTGTTTTGGGCCGTTGGGCCTGAGTTATTGTTATTCACACTGTATGCTGGTTTCATTTTGGGTTGGGTTGTCACAGTTCCGGCTTGTGGGTCCTGGAGGTAGAATATCTGTTACTTGACGTCCCTCTAACGCATCGGTTATGATTATCTCGTACCCCCCTTTTTCTTTTCGTACGATTTTGCTTACTATACCACTTGCTGTAGCATTATAAACCGTATTGTTACTCTTGCTTCCATCGGGATAAATCTGACCCCTCCCTCGGTTTCCACCTCCAGAAAAAAAATTCAAAGGATTAGGTCATTTTTTGAACTTCTACAATTCATTTTTTTTCTTTTATCAGAATAGAAGTCAAGATTCAAAAATTGAGTGTATCTGCTGCTCATTTTCTTCTTCCTCTCCTTCATCTTCATTAACAAACCTATTATTTCTAACACGTTATCAGCACGATTTGCTCTACCAAAAAAAAAAGAAAATATACTCAAGAAAGAAAAAAAAAACCGAAAGAAGGGAGAAGGGAGAGGAAGAGTATTGTCACCTTGTTTGCTCCCTCAAGTTACTGTTCATGGCGAACGGATCCGTGCCATTTCTCATGTCACCACCACAACCACGGCCCTCCTCTCGCTGTCGCCGACCGAACGGCGGCTTCCCCGTCTACTACCGCTGCCGGACACGCCGCCGGGATGAGGAAACCCGACGGCCACGCCCGACAAGACCAGTCGGGTCTGCTCCCCTCCTCGCCGCCTGCAGCACGCCGTTCCGCCCGCCTTCCTCCTTCCTTGCATCGCCGCCGCAAGCAGCGACTCCGCGCTGAGGAGACAAGACCGGAAGCAACCGTCCCACTATCGCCACCGACGCCGGACGCCTATTCCTGCACCTCGCGCTGTCGTCTGCCGCGCCGTCACCTCACCGTCCTCGCCTCAAGCCGTCCGAGAGCCTCGACGTTCGCACCGTCTGCAAGTATGCAGACGTCGGGTTGAAGACGACCCGACTGGGTCTGTTGTCTGGGTCGGGATAACCCGCGCCTGATGGGCTGAAGCATCATGGGCCAGGCCTGGGTTTTTTTTGGCCTGGGCTTCACATGGGCCGGTACTGTTCACGGCCCAATCCGTAAAAAAAAAGAAAAAAAGAAAAAAGAAAAACAACCTGAAATAAAAAGAAAAAAAAGAAAAGAGGAGCGAAAATAAAATAGGGAAGAGAGAAAAGAGAAAAGAAAAGAAAAAAAAAGAATTTATATTGCCGAAATTTCGCATCTCGGGATTTTCCCGGCAAACCCAGAAGTGTTTGGCCGGAATCCGTTAACTTGGGTTTTTCCCGGCAAGCCCGGAAGTGTTTGGCCGAAATTCAGTGTCTCGGGATTTTTCCCGGCAAGCCCGGAAGGCCTATTGTATTTATTTTATTGTTTTTTACTTATATTAAGCTTGGGCTCATATTAGGCCCATTGTGTTTAATTTTTCGTTTTAATTTCTTTACGATTTCATTGGGCTCGTATAAGGCCCATTGCATTTAATTTTTAGTCATTTATTTTAATTGAGCTAATTTATGTAAGGCCCATTGCTTTTAATTTTTCGGTTATTTAATTCTTCATTGGGCTAATTAATAAAAGGCCCATGTTTATTTATTTTAATTAAGTCTTTTGATTATGTTACTTGAATTTGAGGCCCGCAAAATTTCCGGAAGAAATTTATCATGGGCATTAAATGCTAAAATGCATTTATATGATAATAGACTGGAAGACTAGAAATAAGAGTCCAGCAGACTCAATAAAAGAAAATACAACGAAGACTGGAAGTCTTACCGTTCAAAAGTTCCTGAAGATCCTTCAAAGGAAAATCGAAAATAAAAACTATTACCACCAGAAGATGGAAATTATATGACCACCAGATGGTGGATATTATACTTGCTTACCCTGAAGGAGCAATTCATTTTATGTTCAGTTTAAATTATTACGCATTGCAATTTATTTTATTTCATTTTCAGTACTTTATAATTGTTTCTAGAATAATGCCTCAAGCATTAGTCTCGAAGACAATGCAAAATTGACATCCACAGGGGGAGAATTATATGTGTGGATGTCAATATAACATATAATGATATCTTGAAATAAGAAAAAGATTAACACGCTCCAGAAGAGCATAAATCCGAATATGTTCCTGAAGAACGCATGTTTTAATATGATCTAGAAGATCATATATTTACGCTCTGGAAGAGCATATACTCTTGAAAAGTACAGACACCCCCAGTAATAAAATGAATTATTATAGATCCCATTGAATTAACTCTGATCTATTCCCTGAAGCGAATAAGACAGTATAATTATTTGTGCCTGTGGGCGTAAATGAGATAATAAATGGAAAAGGCTCAAAGTAAACATGCATATTATTATTACATAAACGGATCCATAACTGGAAAACATTCAAAGAAGAATGGTTCTCATACATATGTTTAAACAGTTATCTATCTGTTGGGCTCAACATTAACCCTGAAACTCTGAGCCTCACCATTAATGTTGACCCTAACGCTGTCGTTCCAGGAGAACCACATGCCACCCATATTATTTTTTCCAGGTATCTCAAACCGATTCGTTGCAGGAAAACGGAGTGGGATTACACCATGATTTTCTCCTGCTTGCCACATAGTCTCAGTAATCAGTACCATGTTGGGCTTGTACTGATTCTTTAGATCCCTTAAGGTACGCACAAAATCCTGGGACCTTCTTGCTATCCCTCTGCAATTCTATAGTAGAAGTGGTACCTTAGGCCATGTAGGTGGTAACCCAGTCACCCTTGGGACGCTCCGAGCCATCATGGAAACCTGATAATAACTGCTTTGATTTAAAATTTGACATGAAGGCTCTAGCTGAAAATCCTTGTAACAGCCCGGGTAAAATTTGAATTTTTACCGGGACTGTTAAAGTCGTTATACAGTGATTTACTGAATGAATTAATCTTGGGTAATTAATTCAAGATAAACCGGGAGTCGTTTTTCGAAACCGAGAGTTTTCCCGCGCTCGGGAGTGTCTTTCTAACTAACCGAGCATCGGTTTTCAGTTCCGAGGGTTGGGCAATGCTCGGGAGAATTAATCGGATTTTCCGAGCCCAAGTCATATTTTTGGATTCGGGACGAAAAATTTCGGTTATGCCGGTCCTCTCCTCTTTTCTTCTTTTCTTTATTTTATTTTCTCTTTTCTCTTTTTCTTACCCTTCTCCTTCCCCTTTTCTCTCAGCCGCCAGACTTCTTTCTTTTCTTTTCTTTCTCGTGAACTGCCGGCCCCCTCCCCTCACTTTCTTTCTTTTCCATTTACTGTGTCCTTGTCTCCTTCTCCCATTCTTCCTCTTTATCTTCTCCTCTTCTCTACACCGCTTCTCACGCCTCAATCCCCTCCTTCCTCCTCTTCCCTTCTAGTTTTTCTCCTCCTCTCCTTCCCTACGCCGCCGCCTCAACTTCCTCTACCTTCCTTCCTCTCCACCCTCGCCGCTGCAGAACGCCGGCAAGGTCGACGCCTCCGATCTCCTCCCTACAACCCATCTGTCACATCACCGCCGATTTCTCCATTCCCTTTCTCAGTTGATCGAAGCCGCCGCCACCAGGGGTCCAGACTCGAGTCGCCTCCGACCCTTTCCCCTGCTGCCTCGCCCTGGTCCGCCCCGACGTCGTCGCCGTTCTCATGGCTGTGTGGGTAAGACGTGAGGTCGACCCTCTTACCTCTCTTTTCTTCCTTTTTCTTCCTTAACCCGTTTGCTAATCGGGTCTGGTTGATGTTTGTTTGGTTGTGGCTCTGGGTTGCTGAGTTGGGTGTGGACTGGGTTGTTGGTTGTTCGAATTGGTTGGTGTTTGTGACGGTGGTTAGATGGTGTTGACGTTGCTGCCGTGGGTGTGGGTGTTGATTCCTTAGGTGGTTGACAGCGTCGTTTGGTGGGGCTCCGAACACCGGTGAACGGCAGCGGGTATGGCCATCGCTTGGATTGTTGTGTTAGTGACCAGTGATGGTGGATGGGCGATGGTGGTTTGTTGTGGCGTTGTTGACGACGTGGTTCAGTGGGCAGTGAAGCTGCAGCTCATGGATGTTTGACTTGTCTGCGTGAACAGTGGCTGCCGGAATCCGGCGACTCTCCGGTATCCCGGGAATTTTTCGGCGAGCCCGGAAATGAATCCGTTGGGTAAACCCGAGCCTATGACCATATGCATCATTAAACAAAACCCGAACAACGTTAATGAACCCGGACTCTTAATTGTTTTAATTAAAATAAAGATTTAATTTAATTAATCAAATACTAACCTTTAATTCCATTTATGTTTTGTAATTTGATGTTTAATTTTATTTCTGGATTATTAAAAAGGCCTATGGTATTTAAATTCCAGTTTATTTAATTTATACTTGGACAGTTAATAATTAAAGGCCAGTTATACTTGTTTACTTGATTTAGTTGTCAAATCTAAGCTTAAAAATATAAATATGATTATCTATGAATTATAAACACATATGCATAAATGACTATATATATATAACCTACTAAATTTATGTTAGCTAAATAATGAAGTTACAACTTGATTTATCACATAAATACATATATGGTTAAGTAGGAAATATCTACTATATATGCATAAGTATGGTCACACTAGATATACGTTTAATCTAGTATTGATTTATGTGTAAATATACGTGTATATATATATATGTATTTTAATATGTTTATGTTTTTCCTTATCGACAAAGGGCTAAAGGGCCGGGATATCGGCTTGGAGCTCGGTTTCGGTTTTCAACTTAAAGATCGAGTATGACTGGTATATCGATTAAAGAGGCTAATTTCATATTGAAGAAAAACATGGAAATAATAGGAATTAGACTTGGTATAAGACAAGCCGTGTAACAATTTCTAAAACCGGCATCATGCATAATCATCCATGTTTGCGCATTATAAGTGATTATTGTGTTCCTATATGTACATATAGGGTATTGGGATTTGACCGGGTAACAGTTTCAGAGACACATCAGGTGAGGATGGATAAGCCTTGATATGTGCCCGTAATGTTGTGTGTGTATTTTTGTTGTATGTGTATTTTGTTGTTGAATTGATCTGCTGGAATGATTGTGGACTGTTACTTGATTGCTATGGTATTGTTGATGTTGTTGTAGAAACGTGTCAGACCTGTGTATGTTGTGTTGGAAATATTGTTGAACTGTTAGTTGGAAATAATTGGTGATATGAGATTGTTGATTGGATGAGATTGTGGAATAATCTGAGGAAATTGGTAAATTGGATAACTGATGGAAGAGTAATGGAATTGGACTGTATTTGAGATGATATAATTGACACTTGGAAAGTAGAGGTACGACTAGATGGTTAGAGACTAGTTCTGTGGTGTCATGGCCGGTGGGTTGGTTGATTGGGGTGTTGACCCCGGATTTGTGATATTGGGATGTTGATCCCGGATTTGTGATATTGGGATGTTGATCCCGGATTTGTGATATGGGGATGTTGATCCCAGATTGTGGTTGGGCCTGGCATCCAGTATTAGTTAATAACCAGGTACGACCCTAGCTTGTCCAGTGACGGGCCCGAAAGATAAAATTGGTAATAAAAGTTAATAAGCATTCTTTTGGTCTTGGTTAGTTGTTTATAGTAGTTTTCTTGTGTTGTGTATGCCTGTGCTTTCTACTGATTCCTCTGATGTGTTGTTTGAGTTGGATTCCTCTGTCGTGTTGTATGTGTTAGATTCTTCTGTTTAATGGTTGTAATACTTCGAAAGTATAACGGTTGAATATATCTCTGTTTATTTTTCGTCGGTGAGCACTTCGGACTCACCCCTCGCCTGCGGGGTTTCATCCCGTAGGATGAGTGTTTGTAGTGCAGGAACGTACAGGGCAAGCTGATGCGTACCCTCGGACAGGACTCGGATCCATTAGTTGCATTGGGCTTTGCATGTGTTGTCATGTGAGTTATAAGTCTTCCGCTGTGCATATTGTTAAGTCTTCCGCTGTGCATGTTTTTACTATTGTTGGGCCATTGGGCCAGTTGAGTTGTTACTGCTGTTATTGATGTTGGGCCGTAGGGCCATATTGCTGTTTATATTTTTGGGCTGTCGAGCCAGGGTTTATGTTTTATACACTGTATGCTGGGTTTGATTGGTCGGGTTGTCACAGTTCCGGCACGTGTTTACTGTGTATGGTAAATACGGGTCGGGGCGCTTCAATCCTGCAGTCTATTAGATATGAAAAACATAATAGAGTTAGCCGAGCCATAAAAGGAAGCCCTTAGATTGCTTTGGTCCTCTAGGAAGAATGTTTCTTCCATAGGAGTTACAAAGAACCTAGATGAATAAAGTTCATCAACAAACACTAAACGAGGAATTCTTGCGAGTTCACTCGGTAACTCCTCTTGTTGTTCATTCACCATGCTATATGCTAGCCTGTTCCTCCTTCCTAGTGAGGCACCCTCAACAAAGAAGACAGTTGCTTGGGAAGGCATTCTTTTATCTCTCTGTGTTTTTTTTTTTTTTTCTGAATCTACATGTTTTAACACATATTTCTGCCCTCATTTATAGCCTGAGCTTAGACAACCACGTGTCAGTATATCAAATGTGGACCCTTTCACTTATCTCCGAAAAGATCCTGAAGATTTTTCGGTTTCACAAAACTCCAAAGTTGCTTTTGGAAAAGTTTGCTCAATAATTCTGATCTTTTCCGACATGAGTGGCAGATATAAGCCTAATATGGCACATATATTGCAGCCTAAAGCTAGCAATTTAAGTTATTAAACTTACCATATCCAGCCAGAATCTGAAATACTCTAGCCTGAAGCTAGCAATTTTAAGTGTTTAAATACACAAGTTTATACAGCCTGAAGCTGAGACCGACTAGAAGTTGACTGATAGATATTTAATTTATAGCTAGTATGCACCAGCCAGAAGCTGGTAAATAATTTTTCTAAGTTATCCAGCCTGCAGCTGGCACCGACTTGAAGTTGGTACATGGATATATTGTTTGGCATGACCGGTTGGGCCATCCCGGGTAAATAATGATGCACAAAATTTATTTGGTCATTCATTGAAAAGCCAGAAGTTTTTACAATCAATGAATTTCCATGTGTTTGTTTGCTGCGAAATTAATAATATGCCCTTCCTAAGATGAGATTGGCCTAGACCAGCAAGTTTGGGATTAATTCAGGGATATAAACGCGGACTAATAAATCTGCCGTGTTGACTATCTAGGTAATTTTTACGATGCATCGACTAGATGGTCCATTGTGTAACGCAAGTTGGCATTGTGCGCACTTGTTTTAATGATTAAGCCACTTACGGGTACATATCCCTACTTATGTTACCAGACTATATGTCTAGATAATGCTGATATATGTCTCGGTAAAAAAGTTTTTTATGTCCTTATACTTTATTGATTTCGCATTTGTTGTCCTCTTTCGTTTAATTTCACTCTTAGTGTCCGTGAAGTCTCAATTTACCGGGTCATATTATCCATTTCACCCCCTATAGCAGGTGACTTGCCATAATACTGACATGTGTTTTGTGGGACCCATAGAATATCAATTTTTTAATTATTTATTTTATTTTTCAAATTTATTTTTTTAAAATAAGTCTTTATTTTTTTCTTCTTTTATTTTTCTGTCCATTTGTTAATTTTTTTCTTTTGTTTCCAAAATTTTATTTAAATTAAATAAATTATTTTTATTATTATCTTGTTAAGGGAAGCCCGTTCAAAACGATGTGAGTGTTTTAAAAAGAATTATAAAGTAAAAAAAGTAACTATATCTTATGAAAAGATCATCTTGAGCAAAATAACTCAAATTCCAAACCAAACATAATCGCTAGCTTTCTCCAACAGGTTTACAACGCCCTGTCTCTTCCTCGCTATAGAGATTCCCGACCCGGACCAATCCCTATCCAAACACAATGGACAATTGATCCATGGAGTTAAACAAGGAGAGCAGTAGTCGCATCGCCCTCCACCATCTGAATCCCCACGCTGAACATCCAACACCGCTACCAAGTCAACCAGAGCTCGACGGCCCGCCGCCAGAGATATTAGTGCTGTGAACCTTCGCAGCACCATATAGATCTTATAACCCCTCCCCCGCGGTGTCGATGGCAGAGCCCGGCGACAATCGGTTTTGGTTTTTTTTTTTATTTACATTAATAGGTTTTTGTTTTTAAATTGATTTGGGGGTTGGATTGCTTAGGGGTGGTGGTTTTGCATTGGATCTTTGGCTACTAGGTACTGATGATGTGGGGAGTTTGTGGGGGTGGCGGCGGTTCTATCCCAGAAGCTTAGGCTTGAAACTGACTGGGTTTGTATGCGAGGTGACCCTTGTTGGAAAAGATGAAGCCCAACAAGAACCCAGAAGAAGCAGTCTTTTATACAATTAGGGAAGAGCTTGTATTAGTGCTTGGTGGCGGCGGTAGTAGTGAGCCTATTTTAATTGTATCCGGTTTGTATAAGGAGAAGGTGGAGGGGTTCGGCATATTCAGGTTTTCCAGCGAGATACTCGTTGGAATCGCTAGATGTGGTGGTGGAGGGCGGAGGATGGGGAGAGGAAGGGAAAAGTAATGTTTTTGATATTTAATTGAAATAGGTTTTAGGAATTAAATTTGGGGAAAAAAAAGAAAAGAGAAAAAAGAATGAAAAATAGAGAATGGTGTGGGCACTACGAGACCTTTTTTTTTTATGCTAAACTACGAGACCTTAAAATAAGATTTATCAAATCTAAATTTGGGAAAAGAAAAAAATCAGCTGAAAAAAATAAAAGGTGTGGGCCCCACATATACGTGTCAGCTCCACAGCTATCAACCTGCTGTAGCAGGTAAAAAGGACCACGTGACCCGATAAATCAAGAGTTGAGGGACGACATGAGTGAAAAAAAACGTAGAGGGACAACAAATGCGAAATCGATAAAGTGGAGAGACAGAAAAAACTATTTATTCATTTCTTCAATGGAGAATGTATATCATTGGAAATAAACCCAAAGAGATCAGGGCCATATTGACAATTGATTGCAGAACCATTGATGAAATGTTATTGTTTGATAAAATTGTATTTTATATGCAGCAACACTTGAGTGCATCAAACCAATATCATGATTAAAGATCTCCCCACTTAATTGATTAATGGACACATACTTAGTATTTCCCATCTTTGGACCATCGGTTATTCAGTATATAATGCTCCACCATAGGATTGTGAAATGGTCCCTTAAAGAAGATTGGGAATCTACGTTGGGTATGTATCTCCATAAATTACAAAAATAATTGAAACCTATGACAGGAGATTGGAGATTTATTTATAAGATTTGCTTATTAATTGATGTCTTACCCAACATCAGGGGGAGAGAATAAGCAGCTGGATCAAGAGATTATTGAAATGACTTATCAATATCTAGTTTTTGATCCTCAAATAAATTAGTATGAACCTGAAGTTCAAAAGATGATTCAATTGCAAAAGAATAGTAAGTTATTTGCCAGATTTTTTTTGAGAAGTGTGACCATATACCAGCTGCAAATGCTCCTATTTAGATTAATGTTCCTGAAAAACAATATAAGTATGCAAATGAATCTATAGATTATACTCGGTTCCAAAAGAAAAGAAATTCTCGATAGAGAAAAAGGAGCAGAGTGATAAGATGGCCCCAGTAAGGAAATTAGGCCTCCAGTAGAGGTTTGAATTAAAAGTCCTCAAGAAGAGAAAAATCCCCCAGAAGAGGTTTTTTGACACAAATTGATAAAGTTCCAGAAGTAAATCAGGTACCTGAAATAATTGAGCATGATGAGATCTCAATTACAGTGTCAGGAATAAGATAGAACCGACGTGAAAATAACCGTCGATGGAATACTTGTTTTATTTATAATATTGCGCTAAATAAAAATGAGGATCATGAACCTACATTGGCGAATGTAGGCGCTGTATGATTGGCCAAAGTAGAGAAATACGTTTAAGGCTGTGTTGGACTCGCTTGAAGCGAGAAATTTCCGGACCTGTAGTCCGTACACAAGATGGTGTAAAATTCAATTGGTCATAAAATGGGTATTTGTGCGGAGAAGAATATGAGAGATAAAGCACGGTTTTGTTGCACAAGGTTTTACCCGAACAACCTAGTAATTAATTATGAGGAGAAATACTCCCCTGTGGTGGATGCAATTACTTTTGATAAGTCTGACAGTATATGAAAAGTATTAGAAATGCATCTAATGAATGCTATTAAGTCATGATATATACATGAAGCTCCCTGAAGGATCCAAGTTGCCTGAAGCAACTAATTCCCGGGAAATTACAAAATAGAACTGAATTGATCTTTACATAATTTAAATCATTTTGAGTATGGATGAACTTATTTATGATTGGAACTCCCGAAAAAGCTTCCAAATAGGCATGCTATTAGATTCATCCTGTAGCACCCTGTTGAAGTGCAATATGTATTGCTAAGAAAACAAAGCCTGAAGCATTTGACTTAAGCCTATTGGTAAGATATGAATTTGCTCTTATCTTCGGGGTATAAAAGATGTGGTGTCATGTTAATCCTGTAAGCCCGAAGAAAGAAGAATTGGTTCTTGCAGAAGCCGATCCCCCACTGGATCCACAAAAGGCACAGCCGGACATCTGCCACAACTTTACACATGAAATTGTTGCATCATTGTGACTACAAAAAGCAAGAGGACAAGACAGATGCTCCAACAACAAATTATGAAGATAAAGCTACCCACATTGTCCAGTTGGAGTAATGATGTATCAAAACGTGATCACACAAGGCATATATCCCCAGAAGTTGACAAGAAGATAATTGTCATGCCACGACATCAAGAAACCAAGAAAGGCCAAAAAGAGGGGGAGTAGAATACGCACTGCACTCTTTTTTTCTTCACCAAGTTTTTATCCCACAAGGTTTTTCTTGGTAAGATTTTTAATGAGGCTAAACGTATTCTATCCAATACACAATGACATTCAAGGGGGAGTGTTATAAAACCTGTTGAATATCATTGTACCTAACAGAGCCCCTCCCCTCATCTTTGTTTCCTATATATTGTGTACAACAGAAATACAGATGTGTGAATAAAAACTGAGTGTATCTGCTGCTCATTTTCTTCTTCCTCTCCTTCATCTTCATTAACAAACCTATTATTTCTAATAGTTTCTGATCCCAACAGGAATACTTGTAATATGATTTTGAAGTCCTGCCATAATTTTTTTGGCAAAATTTCATTTTGCACACTTTAACTTTAATAGAGTATCAATTTAGCCATCTAATTATTTGTTTGAATATTTTAATAATTTAATTTGTTATTTCATCACAATTAAAGCATTCTATCTTTAAAAAATGCCGTTATGTTAGTTATCTTTTAGATTCCTAAAGAACTATATTTTGTCAATGTAAGTTATTCCTTTTTATTTTTTTTCTTTAAATATTTGTACAAATGTCTTGTCACACTTTTTTTAGAAGAAGAAGGATTGTTGGCAAAAAGTAAATAGGGGTTTTCCTTAATATGGCCATATGTTGTTAGTTTTGGAAGTTTAACAGGTAAAAAATATATAAAAGAAAAAGATTTAAACCTATATTTATTATTTACAAAATAAAGTTTTTTTAGGAATCTAAAATGTAATTTAATTGTGATGAATTTGTAGGCCCAAACTAGCTAAGAAGGGGGGGTTGAATTAGCTAATAGAGAAGAACAGTGAATTTTGTAACTCTTTTCGCACCAAAACCTGGAAAGGTAGTGAATGATCAAGTGCGAAAATGAAAAGCAATCCACACAAAAGAGACAACACAAAGATTTAGAGTGGTTCCCCCTAAATTCTATGGGTACATCCACTACTCAAGGCTCCCCCTTGAGATTTCAAAAATCCACTATGTGACTTCTTCCAAGGTGAAGTCTAACCTCTTATAACCAAGCTTTTTCAAAGGATCAAGCTCAAACCTTTACAAGAGTTTTCCCAAGGCTCACTCTCCAACCTATACAAGAGTTTTCAAAGGCTCACTCTCTAACTTCTACAAGAGTTTTCAAAGGCTCACTCTCAAACCTATACAAGAGTTCTCAAAGGCTCACTCTCAAACCTATGCCCAAAGCTTTTTTCCAAGGCTCAAGCTTCAAACCTATTTTCCTTAAGTAAAATTTTCACTCTTTGTTTACAATTTTTGCTCAAGAATCTCACAAAGGCGTATAAGCACAATTAGCAAGCTCTAACACAATTAGCCCAATCTTCAATTTCTTGCCTTCTTACACTTCTCATGAAGGAAATGCCTTATTTATACTCCTCTTAATGGCTCCCAACGGATATAATTGGAGTTGGGACAAGAGAGAGCCTTTTTCTAAAAGAGGGCTTGAAATATGGTAACAAATGACTTACAAAACTTACTGCCCAAGAACCCATCTCTTCAAAATGCCTCTTTGATGCTCTTGTGCCTTCTAGAATCCTTTCTTCACATTTTGGCATTCCAATAGGACAGAAAAACGGCTACAATATATGATTGGTGGAAGTTTTGAGCTCCACTCCATCTTCTATGTGTATATGTCCTTGCAAAGTTTCTTTTTCCCTCTTTATTCCACAAAGGGATTGTTACTTTATCTTGATTCTTCATCAAGACAAAAAGACATCCATAATCTACTTGCTCTTTTAGCCTTGAGAAGTCTAGAAGATATCTAGGGGGATAAAGTAGAGAAAGAAGAAAAAATACAAGTCTAAAGGTTGAAGAAGACAAAAGAAAAATATGAAATAGCCGTTGGAGAGGGGCTTCTTTGCACTCTATTTTGTTTTGAATGAAAGGCTAGTACTTTTAATTCCTTTAGACAAAAACGACGTCACACAACTTATTAGGTAGGCTTTTAATGAGCATGGGCTGTTAATAAGCATACATGCATGGGCTTTAAAAAGAAAACGTTATATGCTCTTAAAAAATAAATGGGCTGCAGTAAAAAAAAAATGTAAATGGCCCAATGATGATTAGGTTCATCATGCTGTCACAAATTTACCTGCTATCAGACACAAACAATCTACTGGAACAAATTTGACAATCAACCAAAAAATAATCATAAGAGTATAAGCAAATGATGCATGATCCAACAATCTCCCTTTTTTGTTGATGTCAAATATGGATATTTTAGGTTAACAAACTCCCCCTATCAAAATGCTTATATGCCAATATCACAAGTGTACTTTAAAGAACAAACACAATGCAGAAATTAAGACGTGAGGAACCAAAAAGGGGTAAGGACTTTATTAAGCGCATAAAAGTAAATGTCTTGTTATGAAATATGCAAATGCCTTCTCCCCCTTTTGACAGAAAACAGAAAAGGTGTAAAGAAAATTGTTCCCCCTATGAAAAAGCATGGTTGGTTAATACAAATACTTTTCACTGGTATATGTTGATACAAAGTGTATGTTTATAGAAAGTTCACAGCATTTGAAAGCCAACATAATATGCACATGCAACAAACAGTCATACTACCAAAAGAAACAAAAGTGTGGAGTAAGAACAGAGTACAGCAAATGACGCATGATCCAACAGAATTAGCAAATTGGCAAATAACGGCATGCATTTTTTTTCAAGATAGTATGCTTTAATTGTGATGAGTTAGCAAATTAAATTGTTAAAATGTTCAAACAAATAATTAGATGGCCAATTTGATACTCCACTAAAGTTGAAGTGTGGAAAATGAAATTTTGCCCTTTTAACAAAAAAAAAGAAAAGGAAAGTAATGTAAAATTAAATGTAGTGCAGTAAATTGTTAAGCTAGGTCCCCGAGACCTTTTGATTTATGCATTCAGATACTTCAAATTTGGTTTTTTTTTTTTTTTTTTATGTTAATGGGTCCAACAATGAATTGAAGCCATGGCGTTTCGCTGTGGTGGTGAAGCTACTTGGAAAGGCAATTGGCTATCGGGCACTCCTCGGGCGACTTCAATCGTTGTGGAAACCGGTAGGTCCTTTCAAGCTCATTGATTTGGATAATAATTATTATGTGGTACGTTTCTAGGATAGTGATGACTATTATCATGCTCTATTGGACGGGCCATGGACAATTTACGGTAATGTATTGTCCGTTCAACCATGGCATCACGATTTCTGGGCCTCTTCTGATGTAATCTCCAAGGTGATTGTGTGGATTCAGTTCTCCGACTTCCCGTTAGACAGGTACCACACTAGAATTCTTAAGGTGTTAGGGAATAGAGTGGGGTCAACTGTTAAGGTGGACATTAACACAGAAAATCCAAATCGCGCGAAGTTCGCGAAAGTGGTTGTTTGTGTGGATTTACGACAACCGCTGAAGGGTACTGTGTGTCTTGAAGGTGAGACCTTTAAAGTCCGTTATGAAGGCTTACCTGATATATGTGGCTCATGTGGGTGCGTGGGGCACGAAACTGCTCTCTGTGCGGTGAATCGCTAGCCATAGCCACAACCGACACTAGCCCCTCCAAAATCTCCCATCCATGGCATTCCCAATACAACAGATAGTCCACCATCCACACCTGTGGCGGCGCAGAGCAACAAGAAGAAGGAGACAGTTGGGGATTGGATGAATGCACCCCGCAGAACCCGTCGTCCAGTTAAAAGGCAGATGGATGGGTCCCCTGTGGCTCTTCTACAATCGGCACCGGTTCCCTCCCTTAACAGGTTCCAAGCCTTAAAGGACCTAGATGCAGGAGCTAGCTCTTCGACGAGAAACACTACTCCAGCCCACCCAATCCACCACACCCATACACCGGCCCCTACAGGTAAAGCCAAAACCCCCAGAACAACAAACCACAAGCCCAGAAACAGAAACAGAACAACCGGACCACCAACACAGCCCCCCCAAAGACAACCACTAAAAGATGTATTAAATACCCCAACCAAACACATCACCAAGGCCGCGTCTGGTTCAGCCCAACCCTTATCAACTCCTAAGCCAGTTGGTACCGCTAAAGTAATCCTTAAAGTTCAACCCAATATACCTCCTAGGCAACCACAAGACCTACCCCACTCGGCCGTGATTCTCAATAAGCAATCACATACAAACATTGTCCAGCCCATCCCAGCACCACCCACTTCCACAACAACAGAGCATCTTGGTTCGAATTCCTCCCCTAGTATTGTCTCACCTACCCCGAAGGAACCACCTGATCCTCCCCACACCAGCAGCGACATTCTTGAGACCATGGACCTTGATTGTGTGCTCTTTGATGGCAATCCAGCAGCGCAACACTCTTTTACAAATAGTACCCAGAACTCTGCACAGGTGTTTCCCTCGACAGAGTCTGATGATATGGTGATGGAGACTCCGGTCTCCTCTGCTAATTAATGGGTGGTAGACCCAACTGCAAATATTTTGTTATTTTTTTTATGATTCCAATACTAACATGGAATTGCCAGGGAGCTGGCAAAAAACAATTCCCTCGCACTTTTAGAGAATTGTGTATGGAGTACAGACCGGAAAGTTGCAGTTGTAATGGAGCTAAGGCTTAGCGACAAGCGAGTTGAGGAGGTTATTAAGGAGTTGAAATTTAACAGATCCCATCGCATTGAAGCCCGTGGCTTTGCGGGTGGAATCTGGCTTTTGTGGAATAATAGTAAAGTGGAGGTCCAGATTTTGTACAATCACAACCAATTTTCGCACACCTGTCTTCGTATCGGGAATTCTACATTCTTTTACTCTGCTGTCTACGGTAGCCCCTAAGACAAGTGGAGGAGGTTTTTGTGTAAAAATTTTGAGGTTTTGGCCAAGTCAAGTTTGGAGCCATGGCTTTTAGTAGGTGACTTTGATGCTGTACTTGCAGGCCATAAGCTTAGAGATAAGTTTGGAAGGTATAGATTGGCAAATAAACCTTTCCAGAATTGTCTCACATCTGCTAAGCTGTTGGATTTGGATTTTACGGGGTGCAAATTCACATGGAAACGTGGAAGACAACAAGCTCGTCTGGACACGTTCATCTATAATGAAGCTTGGCGAATTAATTTTCCGAAAGCTTCAGTTCTGCACTTACCCATGCTATGCTCTGACCATAGACCTATCATTATCAAAAATAGTGGCTCTCCTCCACCGAAATGTAACCGGCTATTTAGGTTCCAAGCGGCCTGGTTAACACATCCGGAATTTGAATCTTTTGTGCAGAGTGTTTGGGATTCCAATCTGCCTATCACTGAAGCTACGGAAGTTTTTGTTAAGAAGGTGCAGGATTGGAACCGTATTGTATTCAGGAACATTAACAGGCAAAAGAAGAGATTACTTGCAAGGCTTGCAGGTATTCAAAAGTACCTGGAAAACAGGCCGTCTGTATATTTGTCAAAGTTAGAGGAAGAGCTGAAACTTGAATTGGATAGTGTGTTATTGCAGGAAGAGATTTTTTGGGCACAAAAGGCCCGGTGTAAATGGGTGCAGGAAAGAGATAGGAACACCGCCTATTTCCATGCTACCACAATAATTCGGAGAAGAAGAAATAAAATCGAGGCTTTGAGAGATGATCTCGGCTGCTGGGAAACATAGGAGGCAGAATTGAAAAGTTTGGCTTGCAATTATTTCAAGCAACTCTTCAGGGAGAAGGGTGTTAGGGCTAGTTTATGCCCACTACCGCAGATGTTTCCGAGTCTTAGTACTGACGTGACAGATTCTCTTATAGTACCGGTCAGGGATGAGGAGGTTAAAGAATGTGTCATGCAAATAGGGCCATTGAAAGCGCCGGGATCGAACGGATTGCACGCTGTTTTTTTCCAAAAACAGTGGTCTGCGGTGGGTCCAAGCATCTGCGAAATGATTAGAAACATCTTTGAGAATGGATGGTGGGATGAGAAGATAAATCAGACTTTGATTGTGCTCCTTCCTAAGATTGAGAACCTGAGAGGATCACCCAATTTAGACCAATTGGTCTATATAATGTGCTCTACAAAGTAGTGACAAAACTGGTGGTGAACAGAATTAAACCTCTTTTAGGAGGGCTGGTTGCACCTAAGTAATAGAGCTTTGTACCCGGGAGACACAATACGGACAACATTGCAATCGTCCAAGAGGAGATATTGTTAATGCGACGCAAGAAAGGAAAAACTAGTACAATGGCTATTAAAATCGACTTGGAGAAGGCTTATGACCGATTAAATTGGGCCTTTATTGAAGAAACGCTTCTGGTGATAGGGTTTCCTCGGGATTTGGTTGGCATTATAATGAAGTGCATCTCAACTTCAGCACTATCTTTGTGTTGGAATGGAGAGAAAACAGAAGCCTTCAAACCTTCAAGGGGAATCAGACAAGGCGACCCGATCTCTCCGTACATTTTTGTATTGTGCATGGAGAGATTGGGTCACCTTATCTCTCAAGCAGTGTTATGTAAATGCTGGAAGCCGATTACCGTGAGTAGGGGGGTCCGAAATTGTCACACTTATTCTTTGCAGACGATCTCCTTCTCAAGGACCAAATTGGTGTCATCAATGACTGCCTTTCTAATTTCTGCATCTTTTTAGGACAGAAAATCAGCACTGAAAAATCACGCATTTGCTTTTTTAACAATGTCAGCTAAGAAACAGCAAGAGAGATCAGTGGTTCTTTCGGGTTTCAACTCACGAAAAATCTGGGCAAACACGTTGGCCTCCCGGTGCTACATTCCAGAATTAATAGTAACACTTTCTCTTACATGGTAGATAAAACCCATCATAGATTAAGTGGCTGGAAAGATGAGAGGTTGTCACTTGCAGGGAGAATTACTCTTGCAAAGTCGGTTCTATCCGCACTTCCATTGTATACCATGCAAACAGTTCGACTCCCAAGATTGACATGTGACAATTTGGACAAGCTTATTCACCAATTTATTTGGGGATCCTCCTCGGAACATCGCAAAGTTCACCTCCTGAATTGGGATACAATTTGTAAACCGAAGGATCGTGGAGGAATAGGCTTAAGGAAAATGAGAAGCATGGATGATGCCTTCGCAATGAAGCTCTCCTGGAAATTGATTACAGATTTAGATGCTTTGTGGGTGAGAGTAATAAGGTGCAAATATTTTAGGAACCAAAGTAGAGTTCCAGTCTCACTGAAGAAACAAGTTGGCTCTAGCTTGTGGCAAGTTGTCTTCAAAGTTTGGCCATAATTTTGGGAGGAGCTTGGCTGGACAATTGGGGATGGTCTTACTACCAAATTCGATGTAGATAAATGGATTCCAGGGGAGAAGTGTTCGATTTTGGATTTGGCTGATTTGCCTGCAGCCACGGCTAATTTGCTGGTGTCTGATTTGGTGTCACCTGACAACCAATGGGACTGGGATCTGCAATCAAATCTGGAGTATAGCAGCCCCTAGGGAGGAGAAGGGTCCTTGAAACGCCCGTACCCCAGTTTTATAAAATAAAATAATTAAATAAAAAATTACCAAAATGCCCTTGTAACCCGGGATACGTAAACCAATGCCAAAACATTATCCATAAACCTTATTAAACTAAGATGTCATAAAAGGATAGAAATAAACCAGCTTATCAAGCCATAAATCAACCCGACAAATCCGCCGAAACAACATCATGTAACAAATCCCGGCAAACCGCCGACTATGTAATAAAAACAAGAACGACATCTCAACAAGTTTCTATGCAGCGGAAGATAAAGATAAAATAAAATCAAGAGAAAAAAATGATATGCATGTCGGCTCTATGGATCCAACCGGGAGAAAAAGCACAGCTACCTGCTGGGATATCCTCGTCCGTACTCCGGGAAGGAAAAAGAAAGCAGCTCGCTAACTAAGGGTCTGAAAAACAACGGTGGTGATAATGTGAGTCGCCTACTCAGTGAGCAGTATAAATCTAGTTATGTAGGTGTGCAAAACAAGCTCGAAAGGTGTGTAGAGGAACAAGCACTAGTAAGCAAACACACAATAATCAGTACTAACATGCCCACAATATATAAACAGATAGTTTATGTTTTACATCTGATTGTGTTTTGTTATTATTATTATATTTATTATTCAGAGCCCCTACTGTGTGCGTCGAGCTCGGTCCCGTCTCATGAGACAACCAGGGCGTAAGCCCAATATAACCAGGCATATAGCCCAAATACAATCACAAAGAGAGAGAGAGAGAGAGAGAGAGAGAGAGAGAGAGAGAGAGAGAGAGAGAGAGAGAGAGAGAGGGAGGGAGGTAGAAAGGGGGAGGTAGAAGGAGGGAGGTAGAACCGGTCATCACAGAGCCATATGCTAAACCGCATATACCATGCTATCTCGCATGCAATCCCGAGAGGTATCACTTCCCGCTCAAACCAACCGGTCAACAGCCCACATAGTACACCTTTTATTGTGTATTATTCTTATTCATACTTAAGAATTCATGTGTGCCATAAGTTATGATTTATCAGGGTTGTGTGAATTATTCACTAAATCAAGTATCCGGGTTTCCAACCCACAGTACATCACACAAATCACCCAAAATCATGACACATATCATATCTCATAACAATTAAAACAAATCATGCTCATCCGACAAATAGTAACACACAAGCACACAATACAAATCATGGCATGTTAGCAAATAAGGCATGTAACTCAGACAAACCAACCAACAAGCACATGCAAACGAACATAAAAAGACTTATAAAGTCACCTCAACGATGGTTATCCTGTGGAGCTTTTCCCAAGACAGATCCTCCAATTCCCAAGGTGTTACCTGTGCCTGAATACCGGCACACACAATAGTTACAAAACAATTACAACCAAAATCGTGCATGCATGATAATTATATGCTCAACTGAGTAAAACCCGACCCTAGCTAATAGTTTATGAGATTTCAGGGTCTAAGCCCAACAAGGATGTTCTCTTACCTAAACTCCAAAAGATCAGGTCCTAAGGTTCACCGGGCTTACGCCCATCTAAGTCCAAAATCGAGTCTCGGGCCTAAAGCCCATTCCTCTAAGTCCACAATTATTAAATTTGAAATTGGGCTTAAAGCCTGTTGTTAGAACAATAGCCCTTCGCTAGAGGGGGGGTAAATAGCGATAATCGAATTAAAATGAAATAGGCAGGAATCAAATGCGGAATTGAAAGATTGAAGGACACAACCAATTTATCCTGGTTCACACACACTCTACTAGTGTGGCTAATCCAGCCCTTCAAGTCTCACTTGAAGATTTCACTATCTAGTGTTAAGCTTTCGGGTGCTTAACAAACCGTTACAACCTAGGAATTCTAGTCACAAGAATCCTAAACCTGAGAGTTCAAGTCACATGAACCTCAACACACTTGCTTGAAGATACCTCACTTCAAGACTTCTCACACAAGAAGATATACCCTCTTCCTATGTATCTCAACAAGGGAACTAACCTACCTTAAGGTGTATGAATATACAATTCAATCACTCAAACAAAGAACTCTCTCAAAGAGCAGATATGAGTATACAAGTAAAGCTCTAAAAGGCAACTCTCAAATCCTCAATAGGATATTGGCTCAATAATAATTTTGATGAATGTATGGAATGAATGCTTGAATGTTGAGAGTTGATTCATTGTGAAACAGAGCTGAAAATGCTTAATTTGTAGCTCTGAAAAGTCATGGAGCCGTTTGAAATCCACCCAAGAAAAAGCTTTAAACAAAACATAGTGGGTGCTAAAAGTTGTCAACAATAACGGCCATAACATCGATGTTTAAAGTCTCAACATCGATGTTTTGTCCAGTAAATTTGAATTTTTGGACTAACGGTAACTAAAACATCGATGTTCTCAAACCCAACATCGATGTTATTTTGCTTCTGTGAAAATGAGATGAAAACTGATTCTTGAAGAACATCGATGTTTAATTCACAACATCGATGTTATTTTGCTTCTGTGAAAAACGATTAAAGCTGACCATTGAAGAACATCGATGTTATGAAATCCAACATCGATGTTTTGCTTATGTAAAGGATATTTTCAAATGCAACGGTCATGAGAACATCGATGTTTAGGATGCCAACATCGATGTTATTTGCCTACTGCCAATTTTTGGAAAATTCTTTGAAGGCAGGAACATCGATGTTTAGATGGCAACATCGATGTTATTTTGGCTCGGCAAAAACAAATTAAAACTGACCATTATGGAACATCGATGTTACAAATGGGAACATCGATGTTATGACTAATTTTAAAAGCAACGGTCACTAGAACATCGATGTTTAGGATTCCAACATCGATGTTATTAGCCTACTGCCTGTTTTGGAAATTTGTTGGAAGGCAGAACATCGATGTTTTAAAACATAACATCGATGTTATTGACACAGAAAAACAGTTTGATGTTTGAAATATGTTTATGTGATGCATGAGCAAATTTTATCTTATTTTGAGCCAATGTCCTAGAAGAGTTGAGTGTTATACCTTGTACAATTTATGAATCTAACTCTTCTTTCTTGGCTCTTCAATTCTTGTGCTCATTCACTTTCATCCTTTGCTCTTGAGTGGTTTCTTTTGCTTGAGGATTGGTTTGACTTCATTTCTTTTTGCTTCATTCTTTTTCCTTCATCTTTGTCATGATCTGGAATTGGTTTGTCAATTATCAAAACCTGTAATGAACCATGAGTTCTAACAATTTCCCCCTTTTTGATAATGACAAACAACTAGAAGTATATGCCAATATTAGAGGTATATGTTAACACAATAATTCCCCCTATATGTTTCAATTTATGATTCCCCCTATCTAGATGCATATACTTCTTCTTATCATCTAGATGCATATACTTCTTCTTATCTTCCCCCCTTTGGCATTAGCAAAAAGAAATGATGATGCATATATTTATTCTTCCCCCTTAAGGTATGACTTATAATTCCCCCTAAGTTCATGCATGTGGCAAAGTATTTTATGGAAAACAAAGCATAAAGGATAACGAGGATAAGGGTTTAGAAAGATGGTTCCTATTTTGCTTCAATCTGAATTGATCAAACATCGATGTGTATGATAACAACATTGATGTTGTTGGTTCCACCAAATTTTTGTTCCCCCTGTCTTTTGGCCTTAGTGAGGGGTACCGAACATCGATGTTCTGTCACCTCTTGGTCCGATTTTGCACTATCACTCAGTCTTGCACTTCCTTCGAAATTGAACAAGTGTGGCCACTTTCAAGAATTTGGATGCTTCTTTGGTCATTTGCTTGGAGCATCCGCAATCAAGGTACCAAAGTACTCTTGATGCCTTCAAGCATACCTGCAAAGCAAATCAAAAGGATTTTGGTACCCAAATCTTTTTGGGTCCTTGAGGGTTAGGAACATAGTAGTGATGAGCTTCTTCTTGAGCCCAATGCCTATGCCTAGTAAAGCAAACAGGAGCAATGTGTCCTATTCTATTGCAATAATGGCAAATTACATTTGGATTATGCATTCTCCTTGGTTGATAATAGTTGCTATGTTGCCTATACTTATGCACATTGTTAACCTTGTTTACCTTAGGTTGTACCTTAGGTTTCTTTGATCCAACTTTATGTCTTTTAGGTTCATTCCTAAAACCTATTCCATGCCTAGTAGATTGCAAATTACCTAGCATAGAATTCAGATTCTTATGAGGAGTATTAAACTTCTTCAAGGTTGTTTCAAGTTGTTCAACTTGTTTCCTTAAAGGTATACATGATGAACATTCCTCAAGATTCTTCTTTCCTAGTGCCTTATTTTCATCCTTCAGCTTCTCATTTTCACATGCTAATTTTTCATTTTGTTCTTTTAAGGAGCCACATGATACACATTCCTTAGGTGTGTCTAGAACCTTATTTAATTTCTCATTTTCACAAGTAAGCTCTTCTATGTTCTTTTCTAATGAAGCAATTTGTTTCTTATGCTTTAAGTGAATTTTAGAGACTTTAATATATTCAGCATACAATTCATTAAAAGCGTCTTGCAATTCATCATGATTAGAAGGTTCAGAATCACTTACCTCTTCCGCTGCTTCCCTTGCCATAAGACATAGGTTCGCCGTTTTTTCTTCATCACTATCGGATGATTCGTCACCGGAATCTCCTCCCCAAGAGATGTATGCCCTTTGCTTCTTGTAGGGCTTCTTCTCCTTCCTTTCCTTTGCCTTTGGACACTTCGGCTTGATATGCCCAACCTCTCCGCATTCATAACACTTGGGTGAACCGGATGTCTTCTCTCCTTTCCCAAGTTCTTTCTTCATGAATTTGCGGAATTTTCCGATGACAAACTCGAATTCTTGATCATCATCGCTAGAGTCCGATTCAGTGAGCTCTTGTGTCTTGTAGGTGGAAGCTTTGAAAGCTATATTCTTCTTCTTTGGTTCCTGCAAAGAAGACAAAGAGGGTTTAAGAATAGTGGTTTCATAGGTTATAAGATTACCTCTTAGTCCATCAATCATTGTGTTATTGATGCTGATGTTTTCGTAGATGGCATCCGCCTTTGATCGCCATTCGGGAGTGAGACTTCGAAGAACTTTTCTGACCAAGTCCTTGTCGGAGTAGACCTTCTTGAGAGCATGAAGCTCATTTATGATTTTGGAGAAGCGGTCGAACATTTCCTCAATTCCCTCATTCTCCTTCATTCGAAAGAGTTCGTAATCGGCAGTGAGGGAGTCAATTTTGGCCTCTCGAACTTGATCGGTTCCTTCGTAGGTGACCTCCAGCTTATCCCACATTTCTTTTGCGGTTGTGCAGCAAGAGACTTTTCGATAATCGTCGGGGTTGACTGCACAATAGAGCATGTTGATTGATTTGGCATTGTTTTCAACCAACACAATGTCTGCAGCGTTGTACTCCTCCTCCGTCTTTGGCACTTGGACTTCACCAACTTTCTTCATTGGAATTTGCTCTCCAATCTTCATGATTCACCAAAGAGCATAGTTGGTGGATTGGAGGAAAATTCTCATCCTCTCCTTCCAGTAGCTGTAATTGGTGCCATCAAAGTACGGTGGACGAACGGTTGAATGTCCTTCGAAGATTCCTGCATGGTTACTTGAAGAAGCCATGGAAGATTTCCTCTCAAATGGTTAAGTCTTTTAGAGAGTTAGGCTCCACTACCAATTGTTAGAACAATAGCCCTTCGCTAGAGGGGGGGTGAATAGCAATAATCGAATTAAAACGAAATAGGCAGGAATCAAATGCGGAATTGAAAGATTGAAGGACACAACCAATTTATCCTGGTTCACACACACTCTACTAGTGTGGCTAATCCAGCCCTTCAAGTCTCACTTGAAGATTTCACTATCTAGTGTTAAGCTTAGGGGTGCTTAACAAACCGTTACAACCTAGGAATTCTAGTCACAAGAATCCTAAACCTGAGAGTTCAAGTCACATGAACCTCAACACACTTGCTTGAAGATACCTCACTTCAAGACTTCTCACACAAGAAGATATACCCTCTTCCTATGTATCTCAACAAGGGAACTAACCTCCCTTAAGGTGTATGAATATACAATTCAATCACTCAAACAAAGAACTCTCTCAAAGAGCAGATATGAGTATACAAGTAAAGCTCTAAAAGGCAACTCTCAAATCCTCAATAGGATATTGGCTCAATAATAATTTTGATGAATGTATGGAATGAATGCTTGAATGTTGAGAGTTGATTCATTGTGAAACAGAGCAGAAAATGCTTAATTTGTAGCTCTGAAAAGTCATGGAGCCATTTGAAAACCACCCAAGAAAAAGCTTTAAACAAAACATAGTGGGTGCTAAAAGTTGTCAATAATAACGGCCATAACATCGATGTTTAAAGTCTCAACATCGATGTTTTTTCCAGTAAATTTGAATTTTTGGACTAACGGTAACTAAAACATCGATGTTCTCAAACCCAACATCGATGTTATTTTGATTATGTGTAAAAACCTTTGAAGCTTCATATGAAGAACATTGATGTTTTGAAAGCCAACGTCGATGTTATTTTACTTCTGTCAAAATGAGATGAAAACTGATTCTTGAAGAACATCGATGTTTAATTAACAACATCGATGTTATTTTGCTTCTGTGAAAAACGATTAAAGCTGACCATTGAAGAACATCGATGTTATGAAATCCAACATTGATGTTTTGCTTATGTAAAGGATTTTTCAAATGCAACGGTCATGAGAACATCGATGTTTAGGATGCCAACATTGATGTTATTTGCCTACTGCCAATTTTTGGAAAATTCTTTGAAGGCAGGAACATCGATGTTTAGAAAGAAACATCGATGTTATTTTGGCTCGGCAAAATCAAATTGAAACTGACCATTATGGAACATCGATGTTACAAATGGGAACATCGATGTTATGACTAGATTTAAACGCAACGGTCACTAGAACATCGATGTTTAGGATTCCAACATCGATGTTATTAGCCTACTGCCTGTTTTGGAAATTTGTGTTTGAAATATGTTTATGTGATGCATGAGCAAATTTTATCTTATTTGAGCCAATGTCCTAGAAGAGTTGAGTGTTATACCTTGTACAATTTATGAATCTAACTCTTCTTTCTTGGCTCTTCAATTCTTGTGCTCATTCACTTTGATCCTTTGCTCTTGAATGGTTTCTTGTGCTTGAGGATTGGTTTGACTTCATTTCTTTTTGCTTCTTCTTTGTCATGATCTTGAATTGGTTTGTCAATTATCAAAACCTGTAATGAATGAACCATGAAGACATAGGTTCTAACACCTGTTACTTAAGTCCAAAAGATATCCAATTATGTCATTGGGCCTCAAGCCCATACCTTAAAAACATCTATGAAAAAAAAACATCTCAAGGCCTTTAGACTTAGTTAGTTGGGCCTGGGCTCGGTTTTACCTATATACCGTTCTAAGGTCAATCCCAAGCCCAAGTATTTTCGACAAAAGGTTCTACTCGTGTCGATCCATTCCCGGCCACACACACTCACTCACACTCTCAATTCCCACTATACAAGATTTAGATACATAACTCAATCCGAATAAAATGGTACATGCAGTGTATAGAAATTTAGTCACAATACTACATCTGGAATTAACGTTAAAATGCCCAGAATCCCGAACCGTCTCGCCGGAGTAGGAACCCGAGTCGCCATAAAACCCAACTCGCCGGAATCCAGTCACAGCCTCGCCGGAATTACCACGACAGCCCCAAAATGGCACCAACACTTCGTGACCAACACGAAATGTCACACACCAACCCGAGCAAACAACACCCAGCAGATCCTACACCGGCAAGCACCCAACCGGCCACTGCTACCACCATAGCCGCACGCACAGGCCACCAACAAGCCACAACACACGCCCGATTCCTCCCCAAACCACAACAAAACAACCATAAAACACGAGCATAGAGCCCGATTAATCTCAAGTCGACACCAAGGGAAAACCAAAGAGGAAGGAGAGGAAAAAGAGGAGGTTCGAGGCTTACCGGCGATCGGCGGTGCGACGGCTCGCTACGACCCCGAACCCACAAGTCGTCCATGAACGGACCATTCCCTTTGCCTGTGCTAAACAGCGGCGGCAACGAGGTTAGCAGCGAAAGAAAAGATTTGAGAGGATAGGAGAGAAAGGTTCCGATGGTGGTGGCCGCGATGAGTGGTGGAGGGGAAAAGAAAAGGTGGCGGCGGCATTGGTTTGTGTGTGAGAGAGAAGCACGAGTTCGGGGAAGAAAAAGAGGACAGCGGCGGAGAGAAAAGAAAATAAAGAAAAGAAAGAGAGAGGAGAAAAGAAGAGAAGAGAAAGGAAAAGGGTTAGGGTTTGTCCGCGCGGTCAACCTGCCCTAAGTCAACCTTTCTTCTTTTTTTTTTCCCCTTTCCTTTAACCAAAACGACATAGTTTTAATTAAAACTACGATAAACCCCGTTTCACCTCGAAACAGGTTCTCAAACCCGACGAAACTCGAACCCCTTATAATGCCAAGTTAAAAACATCATTTCCAAGGGAAATAATTTATTTCCATAACCAAAAATCCAGAAATCCCTCCAGGGTAAAATTGGAATAAAAATTTCGAAAATTCCATAAATTAAATTATAAAAATCCGGAGCGTTACAGTCCTGATAGGGTGTTGTGGCTACAAGGGACAAGGGGCTTTCTCACGGTGAGCTCTGCATATAAAACCATTGAACAACCGTCGTGGAGCCCTAAACAGTGCATCTAGAATGTTATTTGGAAGTGGAAGAGGCCAATGAGGCTTATCTCTTTTCTGTGGCTTGTGGGACATGAGAGGCTATTAACAAATCTTCTCAGATTCATTCGGAAGATGTCTAATTCTAGTCTTTGCCCAGGTGTTTGGTGTCCAAGAGACAACTCTGCATGCATTAAAGGACTGCATCCTATCCAAAGATGTTTGGTTGGCGGTTTGTCCAAGGGGGTTAGACTCTGATTTTTTCAATCTTAATGTCCAAGAATGGTTGCTTAAGAATCTTACTGGCAATCAACTCCAGAGGGATTGGAGTATGATTTTTGTGGTGACAATGTGGAAACTTTGGTCGTGGAGGAATTTCTCCATCTTTGATCCTGATTTCATTGATAGTCCTAATCTTGTCCGGTGTATTGCAGCAGTTGCTGACAGTTTTAACAGGGCCTTATCTTGTTCTTTGATTGGGGCCAAATCAGGACATATGTTAATGTCTCAAGTAGACATTTGGAAGCCACCCCTTGTAGGATGTTGGAAAATGAATATTGCTAGTAATGTGCAGGTGCAGAACCACATTTCTATTTTGAGTGGTGTCTGCAGAGATGAAAAAGGTGTGTGGATTGTTAGATTCATTGCCACAGTGACGCAGCAAAATCCTTTCAAAACTGAGCTACTAGCAATTTTGGAAGGGCTGAAAGTATTTTGCAGTTTGGGTTTGAGACAATGCTTTTTTGAATCTAGCCATCGAGCTGTTGTGGAATGGCTTGCTGATAATTTTCTACAATGAATTTTGAAGTACTCTGGCGAATCAATACGAGGGTTTCAACAGATAATTTTGGAAGAATGCAGTTCCACATCATCACATGCAATTGGCGCAAATGGGTGGGGTATACATGAACCGACACACAACCCAATTTGGTACGCGGGACAGGACGGGACAAAAAAAATTTGTCCTGCGTTTGGTGCAGCATGGATGGGACGCGAGCTTGGGACACGACGGGACAGGTTGGGACAGATTTTTAAAATTTTTGTCCCCTCCAAAAGCTATGGACACGAGGGGACAGGATGGGCCAAGACTTTTTTCCCAATACTAACCCTTCCTAATTGTAATAATTCCAAAGTACCATCCAATTATATTACATTTGAATTTATAAATAATGAGTAATAACAATAATTCAGATTTAAATTAATTATTATCTTAATAATATTAACTATACTAAATATTAATAAAAAAATATTAAATATAATATTAAAATTATTCAATTCTATTCATTTTAGACATCATGGGACGAAATCATTTTTGAAGAATTAAGTTAAATCAAAATAAATAATAATAATCGTTAGATATTAAATATTAAAACAATATAGTGTTCCTTAATTCAAAGCTCATCAATCATTTTACCTTTTAGTTTTTACTTTAAAAATATTAAACATGTAAAAATATTAATTGTAAAATTTCAATATCTAAATATTCACAAATTTTCATATATATTAATTTTAGTCACTAGGTTGTTCGTCTGTGTATTTTTATTGGAGATAACGTATACCAAAAATGACAAACAATACGTTAAAATTGTATCATGGGAAAAATAGATGTTATACAGTTTAGTGGACAGGACAACAATTTCTATCCATAACATACCAAACAACCTTAGTACCGTCCAGTCCCGTCCTATCTTCTTCAACTTAAGGCCGCGTTTGGTTGCAGAACAAGATGCGATGGGACTGGACTGGAATGGACTGGACTGGACTGGACTAGACTGTGTCTTGAAAGGCTGTTTGGTATGCTATGGATAGAAATTGTTGTCCTGTGGACTAAACTGTATAATATTTATTTTGCCCTATACAACGTATTGTTTGTCATTTTTTGTATACGACACTCCAAAGTTTAATGTAGTTCTTCTCCTACATTTGTGTTGGCTCTTTTGAAAATTTCACAGCTCAAAGTTTAATATAGTTCTTCTCCTGTTGTTTTTTTAGAACAGTTCTTCTTCTCCTGTTGTTCCTAATGAAAGCTTTGACGTATGGAGTTTCATTTACTTCTTTTATTGTTAACAAAGAATTTATCCCCCAGTTTTTATAACACACGGTTTGTTTTTTGTGGCATTTTTTGGGTTAAACTGTTGAACCAAACAATATAACCAAAAAAAAAGTAAATAAACATCCAAGTGATCAATCCACAAGGTCCTATTAAACTAATTGTCGAAAACTGTAATATGAATTCCTGCTGGCATGACATTGGCACTCATGCAAGGCCCGTGCTTTTCTCATTGGTAGTTTTTTGGGAGATAACCCCGTTCGGAGTCCTATAACTTATTTTAAAATCCCATTTGAGTTCTATAACTTCTAAACAATCGATTCGAGTCCTATAACGTTTAAAAATAACATCGAATGAGTTCCCGTCCAGTTTTCCGTCAAATTTTTGCTGACTTGGCTGTTAAGTATTTACGTGAAAACTGATATAAATTAAAAAATAGCCAGAAAAAAATATAATGACAATTAATAATTAATCAATAATAATTAGTAATTAAACTGGATTAACTTAACAAAATAAAACCCAACTCACACTAATTCTTCTTCACTCCCACACTCATTCTTTTCCTCCAAACTCATGAGCACAATTTCACTACTACTGCTCAATCTGCAAACCGTCCATTCACACCCCGACCACCAACAACCATCGCCGGCAACGCAACAACAACCACAACACCCACCCGAAACAGGTTAACTCAACAACCCACAGGGAGAACGAAAGAAAGAGGGAAAGACAAGCGACACTTACCCAAGCGGCGACGGCGACAGGCTCGAGTTCGCCCACGGAGTCCTACGCCGTTCGTCCTCTTCGGGTGTTCCTCCTCTCCACCTCGATGCAGCGATGGGCGACGGTCCTTAGTGTTGTCTGTGCGGCGGATTGAAGAGAGAAATAGAAGATGGTGGCGGCGGGGTTATATGGGGGAGAAGAGATGATGATGGAGAGAGGGAATGGGTGTGAATCGGGACCCGCCGCCTCTCCCTCCTCCACCACCACCGCCACAGTGACCACCGCAGCTCTGTCAATTCCCCTGTCATCTCCGGCGGGTCCTCACCCGCCTCGTTCCCCACCCAGACCCCAACCCCTGCAACCTCACCTGCCTCCACACCCCCTGCCTTGCGGAGATTGAGCTTTCTCAGCCTCGTGTGAATGGATTCAAGGTTTTTCTTTGCCGTTCGGTAAGTCTTCGCTCCTCCCTCCTCTTCCTTTCTCCCCCTTGATGTTTCTTTCTCAAATTGTCACTTTAATTTGTTGGATTGTTGTAATTGGATTTTTCTTTGGATTGTATGGTTTGGGTTGGTTGTGGTGGTTTTGATGGCGGTGGATTACTGTTGGTAGCATGTTGTCGGCGGCGTTATTAGTTAGTTTGGATCGGGTTGGTTGTGGTGGTTTTCGATTCTCCCCTCTGTTGTGAATAAAACGAGCAACACTAAAGCAGTAGCTTCACACGCTTCACACGGGGACAATACACCAGCACAAATGGCTCCTAGGAGAAGCAGACCTGAGAGGGTCCCTTCTAGAAAATTGGTAGGTTATGAGCTGTCACTTATGACGTCTGCAAGCAACGTTCTTAGCCAGTAAGTAAGGACTACTTAAATAAGGAATTAGCTGAGAGTGTAGGTAGGTATTAGCTTGGGTTTTGTTTGTATTCTCTTCTCACCTTCCTCTCTGGTTTTTGCTGTAAAGGATTCCAACTCTACTTTAAGAGCTGGTCTTATTAATCTATCCTAGTTCCTATCTGCTAACTTTTGTTGTTGAGAAGCCATTTGCTTCATTGGTGCTATCATTCAATCTTTTCATGGCTGAAGGCACTCGTTTTAAGCTTTTGGAAGACTCACTCAAGGCTACCCAAGAAAATCAAGCAAAGCTTCGCAAAGATTTTGATGAGATGAACGGTCTGCTGAAACAAACTCTGGGTAAACTCAACGGACCAACTCCAGGAATCCCAGAATCTGTTGCCTCCCGAGCCGTCTCTAGCCTCCACGGTGAACCCCCACCTGGGTTCAGCCCTTTTGGTCGCCATAAACCGGCTCCAGTTGAGCTCCCTTGCTTTGCTGGCACTAACCCCGAATAATGGGTGTTCATGGCAAATCGCTACTTCGATTTCTACATCATCAATGAGGAGGAACGCCTTAACATCGCTTCCTTTTATCTAGAAGGGGATGCTGCTGAATGGTTTTGTTGGATGCATCGGAACAAGCAACTAGCGGGATGGGATCCCTTCTCGGAAGCTCTTATTAAGCGATTCCGATCCAAAAAAACTCGAATCGCCGGAAGGACAGCTGGCTAAAATCCAACAAACCACCATGGTAAGTGAGTATCAATTGAGTCTCTTACTAATAAGACTATCTACCTACCTCCTGTGTTTTTGGTGCGTTGTTTTATTTCTGGATTAAGGGCAGACATTAAAATGGAGGTGTTGGCGGCTCAACCCACCGAGTTGGATGAGGCAATATGCTTAGCTCATGTTCACGAGCAACGTATCGCCTTGGCAAAGGGTTGGATTAAACCCACGTTGTGTAATACAGCCCCGTTGTTGCCGACCCCAAAGAACTCTTCGGCAACTATTTCTGTGGCTTCTTCAATTGGATCTTCCCAGGATTCGTCGGCCTCTTCTACAACTGGTAACCAATTGTCCAGTGGACGTTCTAGTAAGCTTCCTTTTTGCAAATTATCTCCAGCAGAAATTGCCCAAAAGAGAGCTCAGGGCCTTTGTTATAAATGTGATGAAAAATATACCTGGGACCATAAATGCAAAGCGGTGCCACAATTGCTGATTATTGAAGATGATGGTGAGTTGAAACCGCCACTAGAATCCCCACCTCCGGCTATCCCTGATGCTGAAATTGCTGAAAATTTACAACTCCAGGAAGTACAAGCCCAATCGGCGATTTCTTACAATGGTTTGGCAGGAGGCAGTTTGGCAGCAACCTTGCGTTTTACTGGCTCTATTAATGGCTCACCAGTTCAAGTTTTGCTAGACGGGGGCAGTACTCACTGCTTCATTCAATCACGTGTTGCTAAGTTTTTGAATCTTTGTATTGAGTCCACAACTACATTTTCTGTGATGGTGGGCAATGGCGAACGTCTGCCCTGTTCTGGTTTGGTAAGGCAGGTTCCATTATGTATCCAGGGACTAACCATTTGTTTGGATCTCTATGTGTTGCCTCTCCAGGGTTGGGATGTGGTATTAGGTGTCTCTTGGTTGTCTACTCTTGGCCCAGTTATCACAAACCCTAAGCTAATACCTACCTACACTCTTAGCTAATTCCTTATTTAAGTAGTCCTTACTTACTGGCTAAGAACGTTGCTTGCAGATGTCATAAGTGACAACTCACAACCCACCAATTTTCTAGAAAGGACCCTCTCACGTATGCTTCTCCTAGGAGCCGTTTGTGCTGGTGTGTTGTCCCCGTGTGAAGCGTGTGAAGCTACTGCTTTAGTGTTGCTCCTTTTATTCACAACAATACTCCCATCCTCAGATCAGCGTTCCCTCAAGAATTTGACAGATCAGGTAATCCAAACTCTAGAGCAACATAAGTGGTTGGGAAAATTATTGGGGTATGATTTTGACATTGCTTATCGTTCTGGTCCTCAAAATACAGTGGCAGATACTTTATCTCGTCAACCAGCAGCATCTATCATGGCCATTACGGCAGTAGCAGTATCTGCTGTGGAGCAGCTGCGCGAGGCTAGTAAGCACCATCCTGAACTTTTAGAGTATCAACAGCAGTTGACTAAAGGAGCTGCTACGCTCCCGGGATTTGAATTCAAAGATGGACTCCTTTTGTTCCAGGGGCGCTTTGTGCTTCCAACGGATTCTGAAATACGCCAACAACTCCTCCACGAGTTTCATAATACTCCGATTGGGGGACATGCGGGTATTACTAGGACATTTCAGCACCTATCTTCAAATTTTTTTTGGAAATCAATGAGAAGGGATGTCCAGAAATTTGTGTCCGAGTGCTCAATATGCCAACAAATGAAAGATGTGAACCTTAGTCCTACAGGTTTACTACAGCCACTGCCCATCCCGAATATGGTATTTGAGAGCCTCTCTATGGTTTTTATTACAGCTCTGCCTACAGTCAAGGGGAAGTCGGTCATCATGGTGGTAGTGGATCGGTTATCTAAATATGGGCAATTCTTGGCATTGCCAAATCACTTCACCAGTGAGGATGTGGCTAAGGCCTTCGTAGCTGAGATAATTAGGCTTCACAGAATCCCTGTTTCGATTATTACCGATAGAGATCCTCGATTCTTAAATGAGTTTTGGAAAGAAATTCACCGTTTGCATGGCACCACCCTATCGCCAAGCACAGCCTATCACCCCCAAACCGACGGCCAAACTGAGGTCTTGAATAAATGCTTAGAGATGTACCTTCGGTGTTTTATGGCAGATTCCCCTGCCCTTTGGCTCACCATGCTTCCTTGGGCAGAGTATTGGTACAATACTTCTTACCAAACCTCCGCAAAATTGACACCCTTCGAAGTACTATACGGGCGACACCCCCCAAAGGTCCTTGACTATGTTGAAGGGATGACCATGAATGCTATAGTGGAATCACAAATGTTACAGCGTGATGCTGTCTTAAAGTCCCTCAAACAGAACTTAACCAAAGCCCAACATCGTATGAAAGTATTTGCAGACCAGCATCGACGTGAGGTATCATTTGAGGAGGAAGAGTGGGTGTATGTCAAGCTGCAGCCATATAGGCAAAACTCAGTCAGGTTGAGGCACCATAGTAAGTTGGGTAGGCGTTTTTTTGGGCCATTTAAGGTCATCAAACAGATTGGGGAAGTGGCGTACAAACTAGAACTTCCAGAAGCAGCTCGCATCCATCCTGTTTTCCATGTTTCGCTTCTCCGCAAGTGTAAAGGCATACCAGAACAACAAGTCACTCCATTGCATTTGGTCGATTCAAGCTCCATATTGATTCTGCAACCTGCAGAAGTCCTGAAGCGCAGAGCCATACAAGTTGCAGATGGCACCATTGAGCAATGCTTAGTGCGTTGGAAGGGCCTACCTGCGGATCAAGCCACTTGGGAGGACAAAGAGCCATTGCACCGCATATTTCCTACATTAAACCTTGAGGACAAGGTTCATTTTGAGGATGGGAGTATTGTTGTGAATAAAACGAGCAACACTAAAGCAGTAGCTTGACACGCTTCACACGGGGACAACACACCAGCACAAACGGCTCCTAGGAGAAGCACATGTGAGAGGGTCCCTTCTAGAAAATTGGTGAGTTATGAGCTGTCACTTATGACGTCTGCAAGCAACGTTCTTAGCCAGTAAGTAAGGACTACTTAAATAAGGAATTAGCTGAGAGTGTAGGTAGGTATTAGCTTGGGGTTTGTTTGTATTCTCTTCTCACCTTCCTCTCTGGTTTTTGCTGTAAAGGATTTCAACTCTCCCCTAAGAGCTGGTCTTATTAATCTATCCTAGTTCGTATCTGCTAACTTTTGTTGTTGAGAAGCCACTTGCTTCACCCTCTTTATTTTTTTTTCTCTTTGAAATGGAATAGATGCCGAATCGACAGGGCAGTAATTGGGTCGAGGAACGACTCCAGCGAACACCGGCGACTGAGGGATGGCATCGCCATGCTGGTTCGCGGGTGTCCTCTTTGAGTCGAGGTGGTGTTGACGAGCTGGAGTGGTTAACGAGCCTGGCACCGCTTCGTACAGGAGAGGTTCGAGGTGGTTTCGAGCACGACCGACGGTGGTGATCAAGAGGAGGAGAGGGATGATTATTAAGCTTTTTTTGCAAGAGTATTGAATTACAATTTTTTCTTAGTTAGTGTGTAAATTTCTTTCGTTCTCTTATGTTGTTCTTTCTTCTTTTCTGGGTTGCCATTTCAATTTTTTTTCTTTTTTTTTTTGAGAAAATTGAGGATTTATTGTTAAGTCTTTGATGTGGCAGCTTATGTGGCATTTTATCCTTGTCATAAGTGATGTGGATTTGATGTGGCCAAAAAAAGAAAAAAATAACAGAAAAATTTGACGGAAAACTGGACGGGACTCGTTCGGTGTTATTTTTTAAATGTTATAGGACTCTGAATCAATTGTTTAAAAGTTATAGGACTCAAATGAGATTTTAAAATAAGTTATAGGACTCCAAATGGGGTTATCCCGTTTTTTTGGGCCTTACAAGTTCAGGATTTTCTCCTTTCCAAGCTGCCGTTTACCTATTTGTGGAAATGTGTAAGAGAGAGGAAACCTGGTGTGCATAGTGCGATAAAGCAATGACAAATTGTTACACACAGAATATTCCTCCACAGAAATGAAACACTGCTCAATACAACGAGTGATGACGATTACTGAGCAGCTTCTTTTAGGTACTATTATCCTAATTGGGTTTGACCCGTGTATCGGTGTATGGAGTTTGTTGAAGTTATTGTTTTAGTTCATGCCTTTATTGGAACAATTTCTTCATGATATCTGATGATTTTGCTTGCTCTTTGCTAGGAGGATAGAACAAAAGAATGTTGCGACAAGTTGGTATTTCAGAATTCATACTCACTTGCTAGCACTGATTGCTTTAT